>JAGDQP010002829.1:0-28419 GCA_022664845.1 Lepisma saccharinum
TAGGGTTGGTGGCGGTGGACGTAGTGGGTTTTAGGATCCCCACCACCTTTATACCTTGAGGATCATGAACCTTGCCACCTCGCGCCAAGTTCCTTTGTTCCTGTTACATGCTGTCACCAAGGAACTTGGCTCATCCGTCTCCCATTTCACACCTTTTTAGGGCTAAAGAACTTGGCTCCACTTTTTGCACCTCTGGTGTTTTTGTTCGGATATAACATGCTTCTGGCAGTGCTGGCGTTTTCTGACGTGAAGAACTTGGCTCATGCACTGCCGTGCATGTTGATACGAGTATATCTCATCTCAGCGAGACCTATCCAGCTACACCTCAACCACCTTCCTTGCTCTAGTAATTCCTGAACTGAAAATTACCCCCCTCCTCACGGAACTCGGAACCCACCGCTACGATTTGTATTAGTAATAGGCCTACATCCTACGGGTTTGAACTCGTCTCGTCTTGACCTTTTCAACGACAGCTCAATCATCTTCCTAGTCTCTCTCTATCTGTGGAACTTCCCCTGCAATGTGTATTATCTATACGGTTTTGAACTAGTCTCTTCGAGACCTTTCCAATGAAACCTCAACCACTTTCCTAGCCATAGTAGTTCCTGAGTTGAAAGTTATCGACAGGCAGACAGAGTGGTTGTATGCTGTTCACAGCACTCGCTGCTGAAGTCTAAAAGATCAGGATTTAAAAACGACAAGTAATTACTGCCAATAACATCGTTACGCCTAAAGAAGAAGAAAAAAAAAACTAAACCATTCAATATACGGAACATTTTTCATATTGGGTCAAATTTTCCATTAGATAAGGGAAAGGTGGGGTTGACGACCAGCTTGAATATAAAAGTGGCATTTTGAGAGTCTCCAATAATGAGGACACGTGTCTTGTAGGGCGCAGGAAAAACCGCGGGTTCTGACAATTTCTTTTTTTCTTTCTTTCTTTCTTTGCCTGTTCAGAAGACAATTTATTACTCAAAAATCGTTAAATTGACGTTCACTGAAAAAGAAAAAAGATCTAACAACGAGAATTTGTACTCCTAATGAAGTACAACCACTACCATCTATTTTTTTCTCTTCCTGATTCTTGGTAAAACGTATTCTTTCACTTCGTCAATGTACGTACATGCACGTGCCAGCGAAAAAGGGACACATTTCTGCTCCGGACAACCAGTTAGCAATATCTCCCCCCCCCACCACCACCACCACACACTTAATCTCCTGACTTAATGTATTCAAACCATTATAGTTTCCCTTGCATCGGTATTGAACCCAATAATGGGATACCATTATACAGGGCAAAAACGGATGTTACAGAAACTGGCGGAAGAATATCTCTCTGGAAGGTGGGGGTAAGACTTTATATACCTAGATCCCTTCCCTCTGTAAATGGGCCCACATATCCTCTCCCACTATTGCCCAACAACGCCCCTTGTAACTATTATTACTACTACCATCCACCAATAGTCCTCTTAAGCACCCGATGGTTAACATGTATCGTGTGACCTTTGACCTTGTTAATTTCCCCTCCATGACCACAGAATTGCTTCCTAAATCCACTCCATCTCCACCCTACTCCCCCTTTGCATATGATAGTTTCATGATCTGCTGAAAACTCCTCACCCACTCCAGTGTTCCAATTTCCTTCCTTGAATCCCGTTGTGTCCTAATAGGGAACTAAATACGTCATCGCGTAATTTGTCTAGCTGTCCGTTGCAGAGCATAGATCTACATATAGGAGTTAACCACCACTACTACTATGTAATATAATGTATTTCAGCTCACCCCCCCCCCCACTCTCTCTCTCCCTAAGCCACACACACGCACACATACATATGCATATACAGAGGGGAATACTGTTTAGGAACTCCCAAAAGATCTCAATGGCTAATAGCCCATTACTATTCGGATAAAAATTCGGATATTTTTTTAACTTGGAGAGCCGCCCCTGTTCGGATAAAACGTTCATATTATTTACTTGGCAAGGTTCGTGTCAACCAACCCAATTCCATTATTTTTATTCCGTATTACTTATTTACGTTTTCATAACCTGTCTAAGGGTCAGTTCTACAATCGACCGCTAAACTTTAAGTCAGCGCTAAGTTGAGGCCAAGTCTGATTTTGGCCAATGAGAGTACGCAAAATGAGAGTAGCGCTCACTAGAAGTTTAGCGGTCGATTGTAGAACTGACTCTAAGAAGTGTTTCCTGTGGGTAAGTGGTGACGGTCACGGACTTGTAATCAAGGGATCCCGAGATATTTCCGGTGGAGACACAAATGGTTCGTACTCACGCTTTAAACTGCAGGTCTCGTCCTTAAGGCGTAATCTTCATCGTATGGAAAGCAATTTCAAACCACCGTCAGTTCACCTTACCCAGGGACCTTTGAGTGAGGTCTATCTTGAAGAAGACATGATGCTAATGCAGACGTTCAACCTAGAAACAGTTTAATGATCCGAAGCTTCCTAACCAAGGTGAACCTATGGTAGTTTTGCCATTGCCTTCTATCGAATGCAGATGAGGTTCTAATAACACTGATCAACAATAGAAAAACTGTTTATTTTTTTTAATTTTAAGGTGTCCTGACTATATTTAGGTGTGCTGAAGTTAAAAATGATTTTTAAACTGTCGCCTCACGTACATTTTGTCACCAATTACATGCATATTTTGTAGGAAGATGAACACTATACTGTCGCAGCACATCCTTGTAGTTCACAAACTGTCAAGGAAATTAAGTATCGTATATACACATGGAGAATGGTGGGGAATGGCTACTTGGAGTAGAAGATTAACGTGGCCGCCATCTTGAAATTCAGCATATTATTATTATTATTTTCAAATGGCAAGTGGTCGTGTGACATGTCAAAAGAACATGAAAATGTTGTCAGAAAGTCACACCCGGTATTACACTTGACATACCTGTTACGGTGTCGGAGTTATCTTCACTGAAATGTTGCAGTATATGTGTTCATCTAGGCAACAGTGACTTAACTCCACCACCGTAACACTTAGGTCAAAACTAACACATGGAATAGCTTTCTGCGAACATACTCGTATTGTTTGATATGTCACATGACCCACTCCATCCAATATGGCGGATTTCAAGATGGTGGCCACTTTGATCTTGTGCACCAAAATGTTGCTCCTTCCCACCATTCACATCTATGTACTATGGTGCTTCATTACTTCCACAGTTCATTTCCTTTATTTGGCTCTACTGTGACTTTTGACTCACTGTGTAGTTTCAAATATCCATACCGGCTATGATAAAATGCTGAGTGATGGTGGCGACAAATGGTGGTCGTTTTTTAAACTCAACGAGCAAAAAAAAAACATTACATTTCGTACTTATTTTTAAATAAGGTTTTGTGACCCTTTTATTTTGTTGACCGGTGAAATGGAACAACTACGTTCAATGTGTTCCTGTCCTGGGAATCGAACCAAGTGCCCTTCGATTAAAAGACGACGAGGTGAAACAACTCATCCATCATGCATACAAGACTGCTATACAGTGATTCAGCCAGAAATTCTTGTGGGGGATGTCACCCCTCAAATCCTCGAGAGCACCCCTTAGCAACTATTACGGTCAAAAATCGATTTTAAAAAAAAACGTGCAACACTTCATTTACACCCTCCCAATTTGACTTTACACCCCACCCCCAAACTGAAAATCCTGGCGGAGTCCCTGCTGCATTAGGAATTTTAAATCCAGTATTCATATTCATAAATAAATAATAATTAGCGTTAATCTAGTGGTGATAATCTAGAACTATTGATTGGCGAAAACTGGATAAATTTTCTTTTTAATATCTGCAATTGTTCCCTGATATATATTGTTCCCTGAAATTGTTCTCGAAGCTGCTTCTGTAGATAAGGCAATTTATACGGACCCTAATTCGAAGAATAAAAGAAGTTAATCCACAAATAATGAAACGAAAGAACATCCGAAGAAAGAACTCACTTCGTTTCTTTTTTGCTTCGATTAATTTTATAAAATAACCACAGGTAGACAAATATGACGTAACCCAGTCAGATCTGAGGGATGATCTATTCTTTCGTACTGCGTGTTAGCAGAAAAGATTCCTCAACTAAAAATCTCCATATGAGTCGGGTGCCTAGGCGGAGGCCTCGTAACCAGCAATGATTAGTTGGGAGAGTGTCTAGGCGAGAGGAATATTCCATATACACAGAGAATTGGCCTTGCCGTGGTGGTGTAATGGTAGCATACCTAGCCGGAAGATGGGAGATCCGTGTTCGAGACCCGGTAGCGGCGGCTGTCAATTTTTCTGTGTTTATTTCAACAATGTTTTTCAAATAAGCAACTAATGTTGTTCCAACAAGTTTCTTTCATGTTTGTTTATTAAATTCAACACAATATCAACCGTGAGAAGCTTAAATATCAACCTTGCTGAATACCGGCATGCTATGTCGGCTTTGGACACAACATTCTGGTAAATGCGATTACTTCACGTGGACCGATTAACTCGACTATGTGAAACGAAGATGAAGACGTTTGAAATGAAAGAACGAAATAGCAAAACAATGAAATAATTTTAGGGAGAAGGAAACAAAGAAAGAACCCACAAATAAAATACAGAATCATGTGAAGGAACTAAAGACAAAATGAACAAAAATGACAAAGGAAAATAAATAGGAGAAAGGGAAGAAGAATGAATGCATTACAAATTAAAATTATAAAAAAAAACGAATGGAACTCAACATTGAAAGAAAAATGAATGAGAGAAAAACGGAGAAAGAACAAAGGAATAAAGAAAAACAAAAAAAGATCAAAATAATGAAAACGAAAAACATGAAAAAATAATTTAAAAAGGATGTATTTTTTTTAAAAAAACACGCTTTTTTAAGATGGATTAAAAAGTAAAAAAATAATAAATTGAATTAATCTTATGAATCGCAAAATAAAATTGTGTTTACTCTTAGATATTATGATAAGGAAAGCGAAAGCATCCACGCTTTTATTTTCCGATTTATAAATTTATTATTTTTTTACTTTTTAGTCTATCTTAAAAAAGATTGTTTTTTAAAATCATTTCTTGATTATTTTTTCATGTATAATAGATGAATATTAAACTCCCTGCGTGATAGGCAACCCAAATTTCACAAAATAGTTGCTGTATTGCGTGCATTTAAGGATAATTTTGAATTATTTAAATTAATTAATTACAGTTAACTGGGGATTATTTTGTCGTATATCTAATGATTGAATATTATATTGTCATCGGAAGCAAGCAAGTTTACAAAATTTCGAAGCCGTAGTTTTCGAGCTCTGGGGATAGCGTCTACGGTCCTGGTCACCTCTGAAAGAAACACTATTCAAACGCAAGAGTATAATTAAAAATCTTGCTTTGTTCTCCGGGCTACCGGGTCTAAATCGGGTCACCGGGTTAGGCTGGGTCTGAAGCCTAGAACCGGAGACCCGTTTCAAAAGACCCGACAATCAACTTAGTGACCCATTTCAGCTCTGGTCATGTTTATACACCGTCTTTTGAACTGCACATGGATATCGTGGCCGAAATACCTTAGCGCTCTCGCCCCATTCCACTACCAGCACAGCATGGATAGAATATTTATTTATATCCCAGGCTTGAGGGATGTTTTGGAAAACAGATTCAGAGAAGATTCCTGCAGAGACGGGATATACCAACAATCCCCGCTACAAATCGAACACCGCCTTATAAGTTGCAGCAGTACATAAATAGAAAGTATGTAATTAAGATCTGCTGTTCAAACACTTATCAAAAAAATATGCTAATTACAGAACAGTGATTAAAAAAAGAAGCATCTTCAAAAGTTTCAGTTGCAACATAAGTGCCACTTTGTCCCAGTCCATTGAGTTCTTTGAAGAAGATTTGGATTATCAACAAAGAACAAGAAGAAACATTTATCATCTGACCAGATAAAGTGTAATTATTATGCTCCGTGTTCGAAGAAAATATAATGATATAAGAAGTGCACTTAAAGTGTGTGCTCGGAGACTATATCCTACTCATTAGACAGATTTATTTTACACACATTTATGAATTGTCGATCGATCTATTCTGCTGGTTTACTTATTCATAAAGTAGTACATTTCTTAGGTTTGTTTGGTTTTACCGACTTTGTTTATCCACCACTCACAAAAATTAAACATGAAAAAAGTCAGTTCTATGCATTTTCAAAAATTAAAACTTTCAAGAAGTTCCCGTTATAAGCAGTTCCGTATTCATGCCCCTAGGTGCCCTAGGTTCCAGACTTCCAAGGCCCCCTTCCTTCTCAACCCTCCCGCCAATTTGCCGTTCCCAACTTCACATTATGGAAAATTAATACGTTCTGTCCTTTCAACATTTAATAATAATAGTAATAAAGATAATAATTATTTAACTCTGCTAATGTGGTTATTTATAAAATACGGTTTAATAATTATAATATTATTAATAATAAAATAATGGTATTAAATACTTAGTTGTACAATGAGCAATTTTAATTAAACTACAGTAGTCTACTTGTGGAAAACATGTTTTACACTGAACAAGAAGGTATTACAGACTACTTTTGTTCACACAAAACACTTTAAATAAATTAAACAAAACAACATAATATGTCTTAATGATACATTAATACAATTAGTAATTATTGTTAAAAAGAATTTTATTTACTTCCAAGATAATTTTCGCTACGCTGGATACGTGGACAGTAGGGTGGAGCAGCATTGTATATGGAGTTTTTTTAACTTTAGAAATTTAATTGGCCTGGGTGTGGAATAGTTGCCTTTTAGTGATTTAAATTAACTGTCAAAAGTTCAGTTCAGAGAATTAAGTAGTGGAGGAACAGTTAGATATAGCTTCGATAGCTTTCTCCATACATGTCCCCTCAGTTGGTAGAGAGCTCACCTCTGGTGCTAGGGGTCGTCGGATCAACCCCTGCTCATGCCATGTGGACTTTGTGGTGGACAAGCACCGTGTGCCTGGGTTTTCTCGGAGTGGTCCCGTTTCCTCCCACTTTCTGCATTCCACCAATTCATCCCATCATCATCCATATGGCCTGAGCCATAGTTGCCTAAAAACCTTAAAATAAATTTTAAAAAATCCATACATGTCCCTGCTGTCAATTTTTCTATAGACTCACTAACTAACATTGCCTCTGTCTATATATTTTTTCTCCACCATCGTTAGTTCGACGTGAAAGTCCAATCAGATGCACTCTTTCCACTGTGCAGTTCACATCGAAAGTAGGACTGTCAAAACTATCCGGATAATTATTCATCCGGATATTGTTCGAATAATTATCCGGATAATTTCATTATTCGAATCCGAATAATCGGATATCCGATTAATCGATTATCCGAAAAACGAACAAACGGATATCCGTTTATTCGATTATCCGAAAACGAACAAACGGATATCCGTTTATTCGATTATCCGAAAAACGAACAAACGGATATCCGTTTATTCGATTATCCAAAAAACGAACAAACGGATATCCGTTTATTCGATTATCCGAAAATGAACAAACGGTTATCCGTTTATTCGATTATCCAAAAAACGAATAAACGGATATCCAAATAGTTGTTGTCCGATGAACAATGAAACTTATAGAGCAAAGAAGTTTGAGTAATGTAGGCCTCTATTTTTAGTTTAGTGCAAAATTATCTTCCTACAACAAGTTGTTAAACATTTTAAAAGCAGAATATTACTTGTACTTTTAGACTTCAGCAGCTAATGCTGTGAAGCTTTAGCGCCCGCTCTGTCCGTCTGTCGACAACTTTCAACTCAGAAACTACTAGGGTTGGAAAGGCGATTGAGGTGTCGTTGAAAAGGTCTCGGTGATACTAGCTCAAACCCGTATCATTTATCCAGATTACAGGAGGGGTACCAGAGATAGGGGCGTTGCCAGATATGGTGTCACTTTATGGCTAGTAAGATGTTTGAGGTGGCGTTGGAAAGGTCTCGGCAACACAAGTTAAAACCCGTATCACTCATCCAGATCGTAGGGGCGGTTTCAGAGATCGGGTAGGTCCCTGAGATAGCGGGCCCAATTTATATCTTTGGAACAAGTCGAGCTAGGAAGATGTTTGAGGCGCCGTTGGAAAGGTCAAGGCAAGACGTGTTCAAACTTCAAACCCATATCATTCATCTAGTTTGAACGGGAGGATTCCGAGTTTAACAGGCGGGAATTCGCAACTTTGAAAGTACTAGAGCTAAGAAAGTGGTTGAGGTATCCTTGGGAAGGTCTCGGCAACACGAATTCAAACCAGAATCATTTCTCCAGGAGGGCGGTTCCCAAGGTTTTGGGGGGGGGGATTTCAACTTTGGAACGACTGGGATATGAAAGTAGTTTATGTATCTTTGAAAAGGTCTCGCCACAATTTTTCGAACGCAACATTGATCATATAAAGAGCATGCTCGCTGCTGAAGCCTGGCGGTGGCTTATATGCACAGTTCCCGACTCGACTCCGCCTCGCTTGTTATAAATTTGCTAATTTCACTTAAAAGCACCGTAGAACTTTGACCGTGAACTCTAGAATTTTGACATTAGCACTCAAGAATTTTAGTGATTTGTACTCAAGAATGAAGCTAATGTCTACTCAAGATCCAGGGTCTCTACTTATTTTTTATTTTCTATTAGTATACTAATTAAGCATTTGACTGAAAATGGGCCAATTCTTAAATGCCATTATAGTATATGAGGATGTAAAATTTCCAACTTTCTATATTTTCCCGAAAAATTCAAGGTCTGCAAACAAATAAACTCTTTTATCGTTTCTCTTCTTCATTAATCAGTCAAACCAGACTAAACTTCAACTTAGGCTCTGGTCGACTTGATTCCCACGTAATTTTCGTATCTTATCACGGCCTGAGCCAAAGTTGTCTAAAAGTCAATGATAAAATTGATGCAAATAACATAAAAATAATGATGTGAAATGAAGAAGTGCATTAGATAAAGATAAAGATAAGATAAAGATAAAATGAATTTTATGGGCGGTAACAGCACTATGGCTTACGCCAGTCCCGATACGGGGGAAACCCCTTATCTTTGTCACGTCTAAACTTAGCTGTTATTTGGATAAAATACGAAAACTGAAACAGTAAAATCATATAAAAGCTGAAGATGTAAAAGGTCTTCAGAAATATAAAACACTGGCGTAAATAGCCAAAAGAACGAGAAAGAAAACTAAAGATGTATAGAGTCTTTAGCATAACAATTTAAAAAGCGTGCAGGTTGTAATTTTTCCCTGATGCCTGAGGATTTCATCCTCGGTTGTTGATCCTGAATATTATCCCAAGCAGGTATAAAGACTCTATATTTCTACCCAAATAGGTAGTAAGTAATCACTTACCAGTAGCCACTAGTTTTAGGACCCCCCCCCCCCAGGGTCATTCCATACCAAATCAACCAATAGAAAATAGTTTTAAAACTTGTGTTTTACAAAATGTGTGATATTTGGTAACTGTTAATTCATTAATATAATAAAAAATACAAAACTACATGTTTTTGTCACTTTCGGTTTTTGAGGAATAAATTGTTAAAAATAAAAAAATCGACTAATTTTTTACGCGTTTTGAAACCTTTAAGAGCCCGAAACTCAAAAACTATTAAATTGTCCTAGTCAACGCAAACTTGCACCATTTGTTTCAGAATTTCAAGAGCTGTAATTATTACTATAGTAATAATATTACTAGATAATAATAGAGCTGATATATTACTTGATTTTATTAGACCAATCTTTATATATTTTTTTAAATTAAAACAAAACTTTTTTTGAAAAACTCGAAATATAATTTTTTATTGTTCTTGAGAGATAATATGTTAAATGTGCTTCTGATTAGAAAGTATGTGCAAAATTTCATGATGGTATTTCAATGGGATCATGTTGGAAAGAAATCTAACTAAGTAGATAGCCATTTTTTTATAACGTGTATAATTAGCTTAAAAGGCAGTACGCAAAATGGCTATGTAAATTTAATTGGTTAAAATGTGATATACAGTATCTTAATTTCAGTTCTAGTGTAGAACAAGCCAAGCTGCCGTAGTTCAGTGGTAAAGCATTGGCGTAGCATTCGAGAGGTCGTTGGAAGATAAGATAAAATGGATTTGATGGGCACTATGGGTAAAAGCACTATGGGTTACGCCCGTCCCGACGGGAGCAAGTTCGATTCCAGCGGCCGACCACCCTGACTAAGGTTTTTCCAGTTTATTTTTCTCAATCACAACAGGCGAATGCCGAGATGGCACCTTCAATATAGGTCCCGGCCCACACCTTCCCGAATCCTCCCCCTTATCACGGCCTGACCCTTAAATGCCTAAAGGCCATAAATATCAATTTTAAAACGGCAGTAAGAATTATTAATTTGAAATTATTTATTTACAGGCTAATCTACCACATTTACTACTTTATTATAATAACAAAGTGGTAGGTTCATTAGCCTGTAAGTAACTAATTTCAAACTAATAATTCTTACTGCCTTGTTTTAAATACAGACATCAGGCTGGACTGATTAGTTTTTACTAGCTTTGTTCTACAATAATTTTAAATTTGAATTACATTTTTTACCTTTAGGCATCTAAGGCTCAGGCCGAGACAGTGGGAAGGATTCGGGAAGGTGTTAGACAGGACCTATGTTGAAGGTGCCATCTCGACATTCGCCTGATGTGACTGAGGTAAAACGCTGGAAAAACCTCAGTCAGGGTGTTCGGCAGCTGGAATCGAACCTACGAGCTCCCGAATGCCAACGCCATCCTCCAATTTAAGTTCTCTTAATAAGTTGACTGCATGCTGGTTACCCCTTTTAAATAACTCTCGTATCCAATATCGTGCGCTTATATTTCCTGTTAGACTGGGTTACCAAATAGCTAGCACAAACACCCGCGAAAGGCACTGCTTGCGTCATGATCTCTTCCCAAAACCAGACTCTGAAGCCATATATTCGATCTTCGACGACCTTGCTCTGATGAATGAAAGAGGGAGGGAACTCTGCTCTATTTTGGAATATCTGCCCACGACCCTATAGTGTAATTTGAGACCAGCCAGCAGAGTTCTTCTCTACCTCCCCCACGCACACTGGTCAGTGGTCACCACGGAAGTACGAACATAGAAGAGGAAAAGAAACCCTAACGTAAATGTGAGCCCCTGGTGGATGATATGTCTAAGACAGAAGCCCATATATTACTATAGGAATTTCATTTTTAATAGCCTCACAAAGAATTTGTACATAGGATGGAGGGGAAAGATACATAAAATGAAAGAGGATATTAAAAAGAAGTATTCTTTCAAGGGTTTTTAAAAATAAGCCACGTTTTACACGAAAACAATGATTTTTTTTCTTCTCCGTATTTCTCTCCCATTTAAAATGTATGGTGTCAAGAGCATCTACATTTAAAATTATGCTACAAGGTCAGTTTTGCTCCTAAAATTTCCATTACATTTTTAAATGAAGGAGACATTCTTTAGGCAGTTCTGTATTAGGGCTTTTTTAAATTGACTTTCTTGTTTTTGTAATATGACCAAAAATGTTAGTACACTGTCTAACTGTACCTCTTCCCCTTAAGGTAAGAGAACGAAGATGGACCACTTACGCAGCAGCTGTCTTAGCAGCGCAAGACCATATTAGTACTACAAATTCAGCAATGGCCATGCGACGTAGACGAATCTTACTGCACAAGATTGTACATCATTTCAAACTTATTTACTTAATATTTTACATTTCATTTGCTATTATTTAAATTGCGTGCATACACGTCATCCCTTCTGTCTCACTCTTTCTTTGTTAGTCAATGTGTTTAACTATTCGTGACTCTATTCTAATACTGTTCCGTGTTATTATTATTCAAACAAACTCTGGCCGAAGTAAGATTATTTCCATAGAAGATAGCTTCAGTAAAATAGTATATATAAAGCCCACCCAATACCAATTAAGCAATATTATGCATACATTTCAGATTTCTGATCAGCAATTAGGAATGGAATTATCATCTTTATTTATAATATCTAGTTCCTAACTTCTAAAATGTAACAAGGAATAACTTCTAATCTTTAAGCTTTATTTTTTTTATATGGGTCAGTCTAGTAACTTTGGACTTCAGCCCGTCACGATTCGCCCTTTAGCCATTAAAATCCACACCATGCCCCTACCGGGACTCGAACCCAGGACCTTCGAATAGTTGGCCTACCGCCGTAGGCCGCACAGCTACTCGGCCGGTAAATAACTTCTAATACTTTCTCAGTCTGTTACACGTAGCAACCTATGGATTCATATGTAATTTCATGAATTCGCACATATTTATCTCTGTTCCCACGTAGCAAAATGACGTCCCAGGGATATCTGACGGATCTCCTGGCAGGATATCGGGACGTCCTTAAGTCCCGTTTACATTCATGGGACGTATAGTTATAATTAATCCTTCGTATGACTATACGAAGGCATATCCTTCGTATAGTTATAATTAATTAAATAATAATAATAGTAAGGTCGATTTAATTTATAGAAATTCCAGGTAGGTAATCCCGCACGGCTTCCGGGGGACATCCAGGGAACTGTTTGTATTGCCCACAGAGTTATCCCACGGACGTCCTTAGGACATCGCTATGGGAGCAGGACCATTCTGACGGTAATGGGATCTAAATGGGACGTCCCAGGGACGTACTCTGCTATGTGGGATTCATTAAGTATAACTAACAGTAGCAACAAACTTGTGCTCTAATCACCTTATGCACATTAAATCACCTTATTTATGACATATAATTCATAACTTTAAATTACACTTTTCATTTTAATTTTGTTGATAAATCCAACCTCCATACAACCATAGTAAATTCAGGTGAAAATTCCTTTCAATTATTGATTGTCATAGATGATTAATAAACAGATGGAACACTATTATGCCTTATCTAATCTATTTATTTAACTATCTAACACCATGGTAGTCGAAAAGACAGAGAACTGACTTTCTTTCCTTTGGTCTCTCTCCCCACTTTTTAATTTGTGTGTGAGATTATTACGCTTAGTATGTAAAACATGTAAATGAAGTTGCATAACATTAGTATATTCCTTGCCCTAAAGTAGTTCCTCATCCTCCCGTAAAAAACTCATCACATTTGCTTCACGCGTTTGGATTTTCCCTTTTTTTCTTCTGTCCTTTATATATACATATACATATTTTCTTTTCCCTAGTTCTTCGTTTCCCCTTTTGCCCTTTCTTCTTTTCCGCTCACATCAACCTTATACTCATCTTTCCAGCTTCGGTCGTCAACGTCTCTGAGTCCCAGGAAGATGGAGTACCCGTTAATCTTATCAACGTTTTGCAAGAGTGCGTTAATTCTGTAGCTGATTGATCCACTCCTTATTCTTCCTCCTTTTCACCATCAGAGCAGTCTGCTTCTTCTTCTTCTTCTTCTTCTCCCTCTTTTGCCATCTTCCATCGTCCTCCACCACCTCTCCTCCCTCACCCCCGATTTCTCTCCTAAATTAACTCTGGAAATTCATTTTCCGCTTGTTTGACGAATCATTCGGGTGTGAGAACTGAGAAGAAAAAGAGAAGTTCCTCTTTCTCTTTCTCTCTCTCTCTGTTTCATCATCCTTTCTCAAATTCACCTTATCCTCTTTTCTCCTCCTGTTTTGTCTATATTTTAAGTGAAAAGTACAAAAAAAAAAAATGAAGTTAAAACTAATTGAGAAGAATTACTTTTGTGCTTTGTTCCAAAGTGTATCGTAAGGTTTTTCATATTGTCTTACATGCATAGCAATATTACAAAAATAAATAAGACTTTTCTTTACAACTCTTTGACGTTACGAACCAGATATCCTGTAAACTCTTCGACAAATGAAATCTGATACAATAAAATATGAGAAGTTAAGTAATGAATGGTTTTGCATAGCAGTTTAATTAGAAAAGGGTCGTCACACTTTGTCGTTTTTTTTTTTTTTTTTTTTTTGTAATGTATACGTTCAACTATCACAGTACCATATAACCAGAACTCAATTCAGGTGTTCACTAAGATAATTAGGTAACCTACATATTTCATAAAGGTGTGACTACTATTTCGCCGGCTGAGAATTATAAGGTTCTAACTACATAGGATTTTAATGTTAGATAGAACCTTATAATTCTCAGTGCATGATTTACGTCAATTCGTCTAACATCTGTCTGCAATCTGAGATCGTCAAAAATACCATACAATACATCTGAACTTACTTGAGGATTTAAGTGAGATAGTGAGGCACCTAACCCATAAAGTAAATAATGGAGCAATTGAAGGGGTCAACGCAATAAAGGTACTTTCTCCAAAAACGGCCATTTTGAGATTCTTGTATTATCTTGCAGTAAAAAAATCGCCCTTTCGAATGGTGCAAAAACACACTTTCCCCTCCTTGTCAATAAGGAACTACACCAGAGTTCCTTTTTAGAATTATAAACTTTTTAGATTGACTTGATGCAAGAAGGAACTTTCTCCAGGAGTAAAGTCATTCACTGTATAGTGGACGTATTCCCATTAAAAATGCTAAGTTCAATGATATCAAAAAGTTATCTGAGTTGTATCTTCCACCTGTTTTCAGACAGATGTTTTGTGATATCATCATGGAAGAATGTGCTAAAAGTACCCATGAATGACGAAAGTGACCTTTCAGATTATGACTGAATGTTTCATGTTTCTGAGAACAATAAAACAAGTGTATGGATAGAAAACTTGTTTTTGTTGAAAATAACCCCATTTTTATTTGGTCAAATATTTCAAACATTCAGAAAAAAAGTTTTTGTTGCAAAAAAGGGACTATCTCCAAAAGAAAAAGTTGTGCACAGGGACTACCACTTAAATTAAGAATGAAATATTGCATTCGAAATATTCACAGGCTGAGCACCTATCACCTGCCAACTTTCTTCTTTTATCATGAAGCTTGAATTTTTAAAAGTTTTTTAACTTCTGTAAAATGAACAAAATGGAGAAAGTCCCTTTTTTGCATTGACCCTTTCAATTACAATTTGATGATGACTGTTTATTGCTGAATGTCACTGGAGGCTCCAAGGACAATCACAGTCACACCCTTATGGAGTGTGTGGGTTAAATAATTCTCTCACTGAATCGGCATTTATTGACTTTGTGGTTCTTCTTACAGAATCCGTCAATTGTAAAAGAAAAATACTTAACTTTGTTGGTCTTTTCACGTTTAATACAAATTTTTGGCACTAAAAATGTATTTTTGATTACTGTTATGCTTTTGTTATGTGCCATATGAACATGTGGCAGCTCTGAATCCATGAGGGATATCTAAATACCATATAGGTATGCCCAAAGTTGCTCCAGAAAGTGCGGTAAGATTTGGACAAAATGCTTTCTGAACTCATAGCTGGAGTATTCTGTTTATCAAGGTAACGTGTAAAACAAACAAAAAAAAAAGAATGAATTTATTTTAAGGCCTTTAGGCAACTATGGCTCAGGCTAGTGTAAAATAAGAGTAGAACGCCCGCTTTCATTTGATGCCTAGATTATGAAATAGGTTAATACATAACAGAATAATTGATAGTTTTCATTTTGTGTTACGCACAGACATTGGCTATTAGCTTTAAGTTAAAATTAAATTGAAAATAATGCCTAACAGAAAAGTTCCTATATTTGAAAAATCTACAGCTGACAAGACTAAATTGTTCATTAGTTCAATTTGCGTCGTCGCTGAAAGAGTCTTATTTCAAGTTAGGGAGAGCTTATTCATAATTCTAAGTTGTCTCGTCGTGGAAGTAATCTTACTTGCAGTTAGACTTATTTACAATAAGGAGTCCAAAGTGTCCAGAGTTAAGTGTCCAGCATTGACTAACTTTATAACTTTGGTCTAATTTAAATTACAAACTTGGCACCAGTTTCACTGGAAACACCATTTTCATTTACTGTCCAGGATCTATTGCTCAGTTTCTAAATGCATTTACATTTTTCTTCAGCAAGGTTGTTATTTCCGTGGAAATGTCAGAATATTTTTATACTGTATGTTGAAGAAAAATGCAAAATTGAATATCCTGACCGCAAGTAGAGTCCTATATAATTTTTTTTGTACCTTTACTGATTTTAGAATCAAGGTGGTATCGCATTGTACAGTATATAGTTTCACTTTAAAAAGTGTGCCTAGTTTAGTTACGTCGATCTATTCTATTCACTTTAAGATTTCCTCCAAAGGAAAATGTGTTTAATTTTAGCTGAGTTTAGAGAATGTCTGAGTATCTAATTTTAATGCTATTTTCAAGATATGGCTTCTCATTCAACTAACGCACATAACTTTGTTACTATTTACTAATATAAGTAACGACTCTTTTGTACACCTAGCTTAATTCTTTTCTTGAAATATACAAAACAACTGTAGTTTCTAATATTAATCTTCAAACTTCTCAAGCTTTGATAACTAAAGACTATAGTTTCGTTCTCCTTACTAAATTCTCATTATGTTCGTTGAAGCATAAATAAAAAGACAACGGTTCTGGACAATCTGAGCCAAAGTTACCTAAAGGTCTTAAAATAAAATTCAAATTCAAAATTCAAATAAGAGTACTGGACTTGATTCAACGTAAAACTTCAGTACTCTTTGGTAACCAGGGGTGTGGCCGTAAATTTAGCAGTACTGGAATGTTCTGAGCGTGGTAGTAGTGTGTGTGTTTGTGCAGTGGTTAAGGAGGTGCGTTACTATATTTTGCTGGTATTTATCTCGTAATTCAACTGGGTAAATTAAAATAATATATATATTTTTGCAACATGTTTTAGAGAAATATAGATCACATTCCAATGTTTAAATTTATTTATTTCGTTTATCTGTCCAATAACGTGTTCTTATTTCTAAACAAAGAACTCACGACATTGAAACATCATAAATAATCAGTCGTTGTGGTTCTGTTTATGAAAGTTCACTGCAACCATTCTTTGTTCCTCTCGTTTATAAAAATTGTTGTTTTCTGGTTGTAATTTTTAGCCAATATTTTAAGATGAAATATCTCTTCAATGTCAACTCAGTCAATGAGCAAGTGCCACGAGGATAATTTACGAGCCGCTAGTGCGAGCGTCAACAGAAGTTAGGTCGGATTTTCATGGACGCGCTAGCGTTGTGCTTTGCTTGCGATTTTGCTAAGTAGGCTATTGAAACACGAGATTAAGTATCCTATTGACTACTCATAGAAATCGCAAGTGAAGCATGCGGCGAGCGCGTATATGAAAAGCTGGCCTTATCCAGTAACAAGAGTCGTACTACAAATTTACCGATAGTACGTCTGTTGCTATTGGGTAACATGAGTTTCCGCTCTCACTAGCGGCTCGTAAAGTATTCCCTTGACAACATAGCCGTCGTTAATGGACTATCAAAGTCATTACGTCACTTTCGTCGCGTTACATGGCGACCGCTCGAAACCTATCTAAACCTAATGTGGCGGGGGAAAAAACGGTATCAGTGAACGGAGTGCCCTAGAGACTTTTTTTTTTTTTTGGTGTTGCACATTTTGCTGACAAAGTAAAACTCACCGAAAGAACTAGAAAGGGGAAAGTACACAGTAAAAAATAACTGTGTTAATTCAACACAATGCAGTGTCCCAGCATCACTTTTTGTGTTAGATCAACACAACACACGGTGTTGATTTCGGTACTGGAAAAAAGTTACAGCTGCATCAAGATTTGAACATGGGTTGTTGAATTAGAAGTCCCGTATCTTGCCGTCTGGGCTAAATCGCAACACAGAAAAAACACTAGATTAAAACAGTATAGAGGGTAAAAAAAAATGTTGCTGAACCCCAAACACAAACACGAGAAGGGCGTAAGCCATATTGCTGTTACCGTTCATACAATTCATTTTATCTTATCTTACCCAAACACAAACAAAGTTACTCAAAGCACAACTTATGCTATGATTTGATCCCCTCTCCATTTGTCAATTAGGGATCAGAATTCCCATTTATTGAGAATATGTTCCATTTCTATGAAAGCAAGCGCAGCATTTGACATGTTGTTACGATAACAAAAATCCGTAATGCTGGTCAAGTGTTTGACTGTCGCAATCTTGCTCGCTTTCATAGAAATATAATATTTTCAATGAATGGGAATTCTGGTTGCCAGTTGATAAATAGAAAATGATTAAACCATGGGATAAGTCGTGCAAGTAACTTAGTTTGTTTTGGGAGTTCAGCAATATATATTTGATCCCCTACACTGTTTGAATCTATAGCGTAGTCGTTGTTGTTTTCAAATGTTGTTCACTAAAAATTGTTTGCATCTAGTACTTCTTCTGTCAGACAATTTATTCAAGTCGGTGAGATGCTCGACTTTAAACTCAGCAACCCATGTTCAAATCTCGCAGCAGCCATAACTTTTTTTTCTCCCAGTACCGAAATCAACACGTGTATTGTGTTGATTTAACACACAAAAAGTGCTAATCACGCTGGAACGCCGCATTGTGTTGAATTAACATAGCTAGTTTTTACTGTGTAGTTCACAAAGTTACTTTTATATAATATTTTTAGACATGCAGAAACGTCCGTGGTATTACATATATACTTACATCGCTTGTTTAGAACAGGCAACGACAGGTTGGGACGTCACATTGAAGCAACCTTTGGAAAGTTTCTAAAAGAAAAGGAACTCGTTCAAAGTTCAGTTCCTTGTCATTAATCGAAACCTTGGAGTTTAGTTCCAAATTTTGAATTGAGAAAATTACGTGTTACGTTCAAGTTCCTCGGAAAAAAGAAATGTATCTACAGTCCAGCAAATAATGAACTTAATGAAGTTCCAAATCCTCAAAAACGGAATTTATCTACATACCAGTTAAATAAAAGTATATGACCATGAGTTACTGGATACGGGTAGTGAATCACGAGTAATAACATTGCTTTTAATTTTCGTTGCAAAAAATATCTTAGACTCAAACTGATACACATTCACACAAAATATGTGTTGCATGAACCCAGATCACAGAGAAAGTAACGAGTTTAACTGTTTCAGTTGCTCTTAAAATGGAGCTTTTACACTTTCCTCCTTAAGGTCAATGTAAAGCCAAGGTCTCCAGCAAATCATAGCAGCACTATCTCCGTATATGTCTAACGCATTTTTATCGTTGCACGAAATTTCAATGCTGCTCCTACAAATTCAAGCCTGGAGATTTCAAACTTTCAGGGAAGAAAGTTCATAACCAATTCAAGAGTTCCGTGCCGATTTGTCATTTTCTTTCATTGTTGAAAGAGCTTTATTGTTGTTATGGATATCAAAATCTACAAGAATGAAGCTCTATCAACAATGAACAAGAAAGAAAATAAAAAATCGGCACGGATAGAACTCTTCCATTGGTTATGAACTCTCTTCTGTGAAAGTTAGGACTCTCGAGGCTTGAATTTGAAGGAGCATCATTGAAATTTCGTCCAACGATAAAAATACATTAGACATATACGAAGATTCTGCTGCCATCTCTTGTTGGAGACCTTGGCTTTACACTGACGTTAAAAGGAACTTGAATCCGTTCACACTTAATGTTTTTCAAAATAAAACTAGTTCCAAAGAAAAGTTCCTGAAAAGGAATTCGTTCCTGAGAACGCGTTCCTATGAAGTTGGTCGGTCCTCCCTAAGTCTGTACAAAAGTCATTATTAGTCCATTCGTCAGATATATTTTAGATTGATATTGGTTCGAGTCCTGCTGCTGGCCATCATGAATGAGATTTTTTTCAAGTTTCCTTACTTTCACCAAGCAAACGCCGCTATACTAAGGCTCTTACCACTTACTTCCTCAACCCATGCTCCATAAATGGAGAGTGACATTCCTCTGACATGTGATTGGCTTAGGTCATAGCTATTTATTTAGATTATAGGAAATAAATCAAACAAATAAAAAGTTTAAATTCGCTTTGAAAACGTCTCAACGTTTCTGGTATCATATTCATAATGAATGGTTTTCAGCCATTGTAATCCAGTATTTTCATTCAAATCTATACAACTGCACTTTTCAAAATGCATTAAAAAATAAATAATTATATTTCTTCCATTATGTAAATGTGAAGATGTATCATAATTATTACTTGAATGAATTTTGAATATATTACTTCAGAACAGATTTACTTAAAGTAATCGTAATACGCTAAGCAAAGTCAGGGGTAATTTTGAAAGAAACAATAGAATCCTAATATATTTAAACACAATATAAATCCCCATTCAAAATGAGGAAGAAAGAACATTTTTGCAATATAAACTATCTTTATGACACACACAAAAAAAGAAAAAAAGATACAAACCACGCATGTCTATTGAAGTGTGTGTAAACACATAATACATCTGTTTACGTCACAACAAATATGTTAGAAATTGACGTATTTCTATTTCTTATCCACCCACCTCATCCTACCCCGTCTTCCCATTTTTTCCTGACAGGTCCTTTGACATGTTCCGTTATATATATTCAAATCCGATTTCCCAGCAGAGAATTGGAGTAAAAAGCAAGACCTACAGAGAGAGGACAGAAGAAGAGAAGCGCTAAAGAGAGAGAGAGAAAAAAGTAAGGTAAGGTAAGAGAAAACGATGAGAAGAAAATTCGATCAGAATGAAAAAAAAAACGTTAAAGGAAGAAGATGACGAAGGATAGATGAAAAAGGGTGGAAAATGCTGAAAGAAAAGGAAAATGAAGGATTAGAAAAACCAAAGAAATAGACGAAAATAAGGAACGTTAACTGTGATTCACAGTAGATGAATTATTGGAAGTAAGTCACGTATGAACACGGGTTCAAATCTCTGCTCTGTGTACGAGAAAGACATTTGCTGCTTCGTGAGGATATTTATTGAAAATAGTCGAAGCCAAACTAATTCGCCGCCAGAGGTTTTTTTGCAAGTCTAGTATTCTCTTATTCTCACTCCTTCTACCGAACTAAGAATAGCGTGCCCACCTTTCCCCTACGATCCGCAGGCGCCCCACCAAAAAAAACCAAAGCACATCGCAATTGAACTAGAAACTAACCAACTGAAACCTCCACCTCCAACACACACATAGACACGTAAAGGCAAATCGTCTTCTCATAAATTTGCTATTTAGAATTGTACTCCTCGTGGTGTGTACTCCTTTTTTTTTGTGGGGGGGGGGTTCCTTTCAGTAGAGTCAATGAAAGATTAAGGCGTGTCTCCACGATATATAGCAGTCTTTAGGTTGGTGAGGAATTAACTCCTGTGGTGTTGGTATGGTACAAGTTCATTGTTCCAGTTGGGTCAATCAAACGATTATTACTTTCAGAAAAAAAAAAAAAAAAAGAATAAGATATTCCATTTTCGCATTTCTGTTTTCTCTCGTAGCCTATTTCTGCTTGTTCCCTCTCACACTCTTTCATTATTACTATTCTTATTCTCATTTGTTCATTCGCTCTTTCTTTCTGTTTCCGAAAGGGATTTTTGCCTGATTAACCACCAGACAAACGACTGCGAAACCCCCATCTCCAATATCCCACACTGGTTCCCCGTATTTAACACACGCCAAAGGATGAGCACTTAATCAGGTGAAAACTTCAACCTGTATGGAAGCCACAGGAGGCGAGAGGATGAACTGTGGAACTTAAACTGTGCAGAGGAACAGACTATATGTATGGAAAAAGGGAAGGGAGCGACATGAAAGAACTGAACAGAGGATGGACAAGAGTTACTCCCCTTCCCAGAAGCTATTCCTTCTATTGACCTCTTCAATATTACAGCAGGAGGTCACCACGTGGATTAAGGGTCAGTTGAAAAAAAAAATGAGCGCGACCATAAAGTCGTTAGTTAGACAGAAGACTTCACCAAAAAGTTTTTTTTCATGTATTTTTAGTTCGTATCGACTTATTCTTGTCTCTTAAAGAACAGGGACATAAAGGAAGAGAAGAGATGTTTTGTGTGTGTGAGTTCACTGCATTAGTGATGCAATTGACTGACCTTTTGTGATTGACAGGTTCGTTTTGATTTGTGTATGTGTAACAACAAAGACGGGAGTAAGTCGATAGAATCCTATACGACAGCCCCTTCTCTTCCCTTTATACGAGAGGAAAAACTTCTTCTTTCAGTTCATCTCGTATGTGTGTGTATGTTCGCGTTTTCTGTGTCTCTTTTTCTCTCGCTCTGTCTATGTCACCTGGAGCATACTATACCGATTTCGGAGATCGTTAAATTTTTCCAGCTTATGGTTTTGTAGTCAAATATATATCCTCTCTGTAGGCTTCCTTTTTTCGTCGTTGTAGATTTTGGCTTGTTCTTCCAAAGCAAAGAAGGGAGAGTGGGGTGTCCTCCGCAAAAGAAGTATACAGACAACATGGCGCTTTTCGTTCTTTCTTCGTCGTACTGGGATACTGGAAAACCTGGAGACAACCAGAGAAAGTAATCATAAGGGTGTGAAAACATATTGGAATTTGGAAATCAGGCACGAAATTCGTTGCACACGGACACCAGTTTCTCGTGTCGTTTCTTTCTTTTCCTCACTCCTTGCCTTTATCCTCGTCCGTTTTTCTATATTGCTACCAGTCTATGAATTTGTTTCACAGTCGTTAAAAACGACTTGCATCTCTCTCTCTCTCTCTGTCTCCGTTTACCCATTTCAAAGTTATTTTTTCTATCCCTTTCTTCTTTGGCGCTTCAAAGGTTTTGGCCCTTTCTGTTTTCGAACTTATGTCAATAACTTTAACAATAGTGTAAGTTAATTGGTTCTGAAGTTAGTTTTGTTCATATTATTTATACCACAAAACCTATATAAAATTATTTTCTTTCACTCGCCATTTCAAAACATTTTAAAGTAACTCAAATCTATACTGTTACGTGCTCTTTTCGGTCATAAGTTTCGATGACGTAATATTTCCAAAAGCTCGTACTGATTTCTTAAATCTGGCCAAACAAATTTCACTTATATACGTTACCATTTAACCATGATATTATTAGCTTAACCGTGCTAATAAGCGAGTATTCCAATCCGATCAAAGAAGTAAAACTTCGTATATATCATCAAATCATGTACTTAATATTTCACATATACCTTTCACATTGAATTAAATTGATTGTATTTCCCTTTAGAAGTAATAAAACTTAACAACACTGTCTGTTTAAGAATTATATCGATTTAATTCTATCTGAATTTAGTTGAATTGAATTTATTTTAAGGCCTTTTGGCAACTATGGCTCAGGCCGTATGGATGATAATGGGATGAATTGATGGAATGAAGAAAGTGGGAGGAAACGGGAGATCCCCGAGAAAACCCACGCACACGGTGTTTGTCCACCACAAAGCCCACATGGCATGATCCGACGACCCCTAGCACCAGAGGTGAGCGCTCTACCAACTGAGCCACCGTGGCCCTCTCTGAATTTAGTGTTCTATTTACTACAATGTTCCGTTCAAAGTGGAATTCGAATGATCAATCAGCCGACGAAAAAAGGGTGCATAATGGAGCATAAAGTGCCAATTCTAAAAGTTACCCCCACCCCGAGGGACCCGATCAGTTCGGCGCCTCCGTTTCGGCGCTATCGGTTCGGCGCTGTAACGTTTCGGCGCCAGAGCTTTACCAAAGAATCACACCAGGGAAATTATTGTATTAAAGAGGTATTAAAAACTTGGTCCATAAGATGCGACAGAAGTAGTGTTTTAAAAAAAAACGGAAAAATTGATCGCCGGAAAAAAACAGGAAAAAAACGTTGGTTTTTTTTCAATTTCGCTACCTTGGAAAAGAACGTTTTTTTACTTTTACGGGGTCCCTGACAACATTTTATGATCAATGAATTAGTTAAAAGGTTAGTTGATGTTCAAAACATACATATAGATAAAAAATCTACAATAGGACCACGTCTGACAAAGTTTTGAAGCAAACTGTAAGTTTTCGGGGTCTGAGACAAAGATGCCTAAGGGCCAGAAGGGAACAGAATGTTTCTCTCATGTAAAAGGGTTCTAATGACATATATTGCATTCCTAATGTAAATTGGAAGTGTTTCGTACATCTTTAACGTATGATCATCCAATTGAAAGAAAACTAAACAACAAAAGCATTAGGTGCGTTAAGTAGTGGATATTGGTGATAAAAAAAAAAACAATTTCGTCAATAAAACCACGTTTTTTTTTACTTCGTGGAAAAAAATCCTGTTTTTTTTCTTCAAAATTTCCGTTTTTTCCCCCGGCCTTTAAAACACTAGACAGAAGAACAGATCCAGGGGCTGTTTTCATGGAAGAGATGCAATGAGACGTTTATACTTCAGTAAGCACTTGAAAAATATAATATTTTTATTTAAATGATTTTAATTATGAAGTGTTTTTTTTCGACGGAAAATGAATGTATTTTTTTATTTACAACATAAACAGGCTGAGCTAAAGCAGGGACGTAACTAGTGAGGAGCAGATAAACAGGATTCAGGGGCGCTACTCGTAATTTCGTAATGGCGCAATTTATTATTTTATATTCAAAGAAAATAAGTTTCATATTTAATTACAATGCAATCTGCATACCTTTGGAACAATTTATACATATATATATATATATATATATATATATATATATATAAAGATAAGAACGTCATGTTAAACTGCGAGGTTCGAGGTCGAGGTTCAAGTCCGACGGTGAAGTCTAATCTCAGATCGAGGTTAAGCTACCATTTTAACTAATTTCTCTATTTATATTACGAATGGAACCTCCATCTCATTAGCACCTTTGTACACGAGAGAAACATCCTGTCCTCTTGTGGCGCTTAGGCATCTTTGGTTCAGGCTGATGATACTTTAATAATGCTCCAAAATTCAGTCCCAATATTTTTTTTTGTCTAAATGTATATTTTGAACATGAACCGACTATCATTTTAACTAATTTCTCTATTACAAATGCAACCTACATCTCATTAGCACCCTTGTACACGAGAGAAACATCCTGTCCTCTTATGGCCCTTAGGCATCTTTAGCTCAAAGCATGAAAACTTAAATAATGCTTCATAACTTTGTTAGGAGCAGTCCCAAACTTTATTGACGATTTTTTTTTTCATCTCGAATATTCACTACTTACCCCATCTTATGCATTTCTTGTTTAGGTTTAGCAAAAGTAACAGTTCTTACGTTAAAAATGTACAAAAACTTTATATTTAAATTAGAAAAGCAATATATCTTAATAGCACCCTTATACATAACAGACAATTTTCAACCATTTAAGTCATTTAGGCATCTTTGGCTCAGATCGTGCAACTTAAACAATGGTTCAAAATTTTGTCAAAAGCAGTTAGAAGCAGAGTACAAGAAATAATGTTTTAAGTACTTCATTGATCATCAATTGTCGTCAGAAGACACTAAAAGCACAAAGTGCATCACTATGTCATAAGGTATGTTAATAATTTCCGTTTTCCTCACTTTGGCGCCAAAACGTAGCCTGCGCCAAAATGGTGGCGCCGAAACGTAGCGGACCCACTACAATGTTCTGTTCAAAGTGGAATTCGAATGATCAATCATCCGACGAAAAAAGGGTGCATAATGGAGCATAAAGTGCCAATTCTAAAAGTTACCCTCACCCGGATAGTAATGTCATCTTACTGCACTGCCATCTTTTAGCAATATTGTCAATTATCTGATGGGCCGGGAAAGGAGAGAAAGATCAACGAAGAAGCTTCCACAGCTGTAACACTAGATATAATCAGCAATCTTAGTGTCGAATTCCAACCTAAAGACTTCGTAACATAAAAAAAATAGTAGACTCTGGAGATCCTCCGTAGTAAGCCGATCCAAGTGGCCGAACTGTCTAGCGCGCTAGTCTGTCGAGTCGAGGATTGTGGGTTCGAATCCCGCTTCGGGCATGGATGTGATTTTAACTGTGTTGTCCGTAGTTTGGAAAAATCAGTTGAAAGAGTTGCAAGAGTTGTAAGAGTTAAACCAGTTGGGTGGCGCATTCGGATAGGGTGCGTTTCACTTTTAAAAGAAAAAAAAAAGTAGCCGAGTGGTTAGAGTGACGAACTACAAGTGACGAATGCGGAAAGTTCCAGCTTCGAACCAACTGCTGACAGGTGGAAAATTTAAAAACAAATTCAATATACCAACGTGAAAGAAATGGACGGAGACAGCAACTATCTCTCCGTCAAGAGGTTCAATGCTCTCTTTTGGTCAAGTGAAAAAAAAATGGTTTTTGAGCCGTTGAACAGGTGGGCAAATACAATGTTTCCCAAAAACGTTTGTTCACCGCCCACTTCTTGACGATAAAGACTACGTTGATTCTAAACACTCAATAAACTGTTAAAATTACGTGGCGGGACTAACGTTGTATTCACCGTTTTTAAACGTTTCTATGTACTGCTTGAACTTAAAATTTTGCTGAACACTGTTAAAAGTAGAGTCAACGATCTACTAATTTTTATTTAATTTAGTTTTGTAATCAGCTTACATTAACAATCTGCAAAGGTAAGTATGTTCTACTTCATTTGCTAGTTTAGTTCAGCTGAACTCCAAATGCTGCGTTCAATAGCCCTCCAAATTTTAGACCGGAGCGTTGCGCTCACCAAGAATGCATGCTAGCCCTGGTTCCTATACTGAATATAACTCAGAACTGTCACGTTGCAGTGGAACTTAAGGAAATTTTAATCTAACGAACACTTTTGGACGGAAATTTTAAAGCGAACTAATGAGTTTCGAAATTACCAGTCACCACATTTGACTTGTTCACACAAAATATTATCATATAATTGTCACTGTTATGTCACTATTCGGTTTCCGAGAGCATGTGAATTTTTATTTTAACCCCTTTATTTCATTTTCTACGTTTTCATTCAATTTTTCTTTTATTCAATCTGTGAGAATTTATGTCTATTTAGATAACTTCTGTGAGAATGTTTTCTGCTGATTTTTTTCTTAATAGGAGGGAAGGAGAAAGATTGAACTCTTTAAGTGAAACAATTATACAAGATAAAAAGAAGTTGGGTTGGGTTACCTATCTACCGGGCATTGAAATTCTTTTTGGTTTCCGGCGAAGTGTACATGAAAATTCATGCATAAATACAGCTTTGCGGGTTTTCGCATCATGCTCCTTGATTCCAAATGAGCCTTGCACTAAACAATCGGCCGCTGTACCATTACCGGTCCAGGGTTTTGTCTATACTGTTGCAGCTTATGGGTCCCAACAGCTGCAGTTTTACTTATCGTACTTCCCCCTGACGCACATGAAATTAATTTACTGTTATTTCTCTTTAATGATCCCCCTAAAAAGTTTTATATTTAACATTGCTATCAAAATTAATTCCCGAATTCCTTTCTTCATTTACATATATTAAATAAACTAATATAATATATAATGATACATGGCTTTTCGTAACAAACTTTTGATTGCTGGCTGTCGCTAGGCATTAATAGAACTATATGTGATAGTTATTTGCAAGGGAAAGAGTATTAAAAGCGTACATAAGGCTCAATAGCTGGCGGACATAAGGTTCACTCCTGTTACTTTTGTTTTGAATGTCACGTATTTTGCTAGTAAAATCACGGAAACAACGCCCAGGTTGCGAGGACATTTTAGTTAGAGTGAGGTTAGACTATTTCTTTCAACGTACGCTAAATACATACATGACGTTTTGACACTCAATGTATATTGTCCCAACTAAACACGGAAGCTGCAAAATAGCTGCAATTGTATTTCTCCCGTAAATTTTAGCTTTCTTGGCGGCCAGAAAATAAAGTTAATCCTTATTTATATTATAGGAGAATTTGAACCAAGTAGAAATGGCAAAACAAAATTACTCTTGCTACAAGAGTTTCATGGTATTAAACAGTTATCTATTTAATATCATTAAACCCTTGTATACAGACATTTTGGTAATGTTATACACATTGTGGGTCAGTCGTCTACACCTTCATTCCGTTAATGGTTGGTTCTGAATCTTTAGTTTGAAGACATACTGCGGTTAAACTTATCAAGATTTTGTATCAGCATAGCAATCGTTCGGAAATTGGATGAGATATGGGTCCCATAACAATTTACCCGCTATACAATATGAAAACTTGTTATTTCCTATTACTACGTTGATTGCTTTAAACGAAGTAGGCCTAATAGGCCTACATACTGTAGCAGCAGAGAACATGTACTTGCTTATGACAAATTCTTATTATACAAGAAAATATCAGTTTTTCTACTACTACTAGAGTAATATGAGCCCTCACTTTGGTTTTCATGTTAAAAAAAAATTGTTGTTAAGGTTGGTGTTCAAATTATTTTGGTAACTGAAACTACGACATGTTATACAAGTGCTGCTTAAATATAAAACAGTTTGAGCAACATTAAAGACATGAAAAAGAAGAAAATGCTAAGGAAGTCATTTTGGGGATAAGATGGTTTGTGCTGGTAATATGAGCCCCTAGAAAAAATAAATAAAATAACTGGTTTAGAAAACTAAAAGACAAATTGATTCATATAAACGATATTTTAATTCATGAAGAAACCGTACAAAAGATAATATGCGCGGTCAACACAATCTATCTATC
>JAGDQP010002829.1:28519-58431 GCA_022664845.1 Lepisma saccharinum
ATATATATATGGATTGAAAAATTGATGAGAATGAATTGAAAGGGTCATATTTTTAAAGTAAAAAGTGTTATGAGGTTTCTGTGTCTAATATCTTGGTCTATTTGCAAAAGTTACAAACATACACATCCTTCTCGCATCCAGCTCAGTCGTTGTGTGCCCACATCTCGCAGATAATACATTGCAGCCACTGTTCTCTGTCGAAAATAGACTCACGCAGAACAGCCAAACTGCTCCTTCGTCACCGGGATTTTCCACTCTGATTGGTGTTGCTAAGACAGATTACCCAGAATGGATAGACCTATCTGACTCACATGATTCCTCATCTAAATCTGTAAGAAGTTTCCTTTTTAATAACTGATTCATTTTACCTCGTGTTATCTTAGTACGATGGTGAACATCATTTTTTCTTTACCCTCATTGTTCTTTTCACTTCAACTGAGTCGGACTTATTTCTTTTTGCTCCAGCAGCAAACAGAGCATCTTTGTATGGAGATGATGTAATCAAAGCAACCTTGAAGGTTTTAGGACCTTGGAGGGCTCATTTTCCTACCCTCGTCATATTGGAATCTTTGCTTCTTACACAATTCTACAGTATCTATACAGAACCAATCTTTCGAACATGCGTCGTCCAAGGCACTAATGCACAAATCAATCAGGACATGAATTGCAAGGGAAATATTTACCTTTCGCAGTTTCGTAATTCCCGAAATCAAAAACAGCATGTTCACTCACAAACGATCAGCTCCAACTGAACGAGTCTGCTCTGGCGGCAAAAGGCGCTACTACACCAATAGTTCACAGTGTTGCTGCAACGTTCAGTGCACTGTATGACACGATATTGAGGGGTATCATATTACATGCGGGGATCATATTAATACCTTTAACTCTACTACTACTATTGCTTCCACTTGGGCTACATAACTAGAAAGTATTCGTTCATTAAATTATTAAGTGGCAAATACGAATGCATAAGAATAAACATGTCTGTATTACTAACAAAACATCCGCCATATTTATTGTAATCGATTTAAACCTACTTTTACTTTTCGTTCGATAGTAACAAAACATAATCGTAGAGCGTACCTAGCCTGGTTCAGCTCGGTTTAGCTCGCATATGGAAGAGGGCCAATCCCGGCACGTGTTGACACGACTCAGCTTGATTCAGTCCACTTCTGTTCACAGAGCATTTTCCGAATCGACTCGAGTCAGGGAGCCTGCGTGAAAACGCCATAGGGTACAGTGCAAGACCAAGACGCGGATAGCGATCATGGTTGACCGTTCTGAAGAAACATTGACCTACTACGATATCTCGACATTCAATAATATTCTTGAAAATTGTTTGTACTTCAACAAGAAAACGTTAAAAAAAAATTTAAAAAATGGCAGATTAAAATACTAAGTTAAGAGAACTTAGATGTCAAAACGAGTGATATGGATCGACACAATGGTCGTATGTTTGATAAAGTCAATGTAATGGAAAGATAGCACGTGCTCGTATAAAACTTCCACATTCTCCCTGCTTGAAGTCTTTCTGTAATGAAAATACTCTCCATGTCACCACATTCCATGTTTGAGTTGATGAAGGGCATAATCAACGTTTTAACCCAGTAGCACACATACGTTGAAAATACGTGGATTAAACATTAGAACCGAAACGTAATTTTAACATTATAAATGTACCGAAATGTCCGACTGTTCAATGGTTTATTCAACGTTAAATAATGGTTGAGATAAAACAGATTAAAATCAAGAAGTGGATGATGAAGAAACGGGTTCAGTTGGCCAAAACAGAGAATGGTTGTTGTCTATTGGTATACACATTTAGCTGCATTTTGTTCATTGCTTTATTCAGTACTAATTTTCTAACAAAAAATTATCCAACCGTCTACTGTGGGATTCGAAACTGGAACGTTCCGCACTCGTTGTTGGTAGATCGAAACTTTGAATACTCATCCACGAAGCCACCATGAGAGTCACTACTTTTTTACTATTTTCTTTATGTTACAAAGACGTAAAAGGCAGTCTTGAATGCAGTCGCTACAAATCCAGAGCCGTCGTGTTATCATCATATAAGATTTAAGAATAAAAATCAAGAATACTTGATTTCTTTCTTTGTTGTGTGCATTTTTCCTTCTGTAACACTTTGATCATTACTGCATTATTAAATTTGTACTTCTCAATAAATATAATATGGCACCTTAGAAAAACATATAAAGCGAAATCTATGTCATAGTTGAAGAGGAAAGTTGAAAACATTTCGCATTAACGCCCTATTAACGAAATTAAATGTTCGTTGAAATATATTTTAAAATTCAATCTGTTCTCAACATGCAAATGATAACATGATAGACGTAGTTAATTTTATTCTATTCGCTTTTAAGTACAATTTTTATGCAATTAACTTAGAAAGATAACCTAGGACACAGTTCAATATAATAGTTAAAAATGCCACATTAACGTCCTATCAACGAAATAAAATTTTTGTTGGAATATTGATTGAAATTCAACGTGTTTTCAACATGCAAAAGAAAACAATATGCAAAATAATAGTTAATGACATTCAATTAGCTTTTAATTACAAATTTTAACAGTTGAATCCATATTGAACTAACATCTTATCAACAGTATCAAGTCTTTTGTTGAAATATGATTTAAAATTAAACGTATTTTTTAACCGATAACTGTTAATCAACGAAATAAACTAACAATCAAGCTTCAAAACACGTTTGTGTGTTACTGGGGTCCGTAGCGTAGTGACTGAAATGACGGACAATAAATCACAAGTTCGAAAATTTTCAGCTATACATGAAGACGAGAAAATGAGGTGCGTAACGCAATAAAGACAGGATGTAATTAAGATTGCGTTTTTCTAAAACCACTGCAAAATTAGGGCCCACATGTAATTCCGGGAAAATTCATTATTAAAAATATATTTTTTTTTAGCGGAAGATAATACTTTCCTATAGCGATCAACATCGATGTCCGATATCGGCAATATCTATAAAATTGTTTGCCATTCGATATTGATTGATATTGGATAATATCATAGATCGAAATCGTAAATTGTGTTTTATTGATATTGGCCGATATCGATGTGCTGCTGAAGTCATATCACTTATAACGAGTATCTTCTATTTGAACTATTTGTAAACATCAAAAGTCATAAAAATATTTTGTACAAGACTCACTTTTTTATAATTACTGTAGAGGTCTCGATGGGTGCCTAAATAAGCAAAATTTTCCCATGACTAGCATTAGAAGGACCTTATCAATTTCACATGTTTCTCCCACAAAGGCGATTTTCTTTTAGAGAAAAAAAAAGTCCTCTATGAAGTGTTGACATAGTCTTTTTTCTCTGTACGTAAGGGAGGGAATAGGGTGTTCCTTCAAACTATTCTCTCTCTCTACTATTGAAAGGTAAAGCCGCAGGACACTCAACGTCTATGAAGAATTAGAAGAAAGGGAAAAAGGAGAAAAAGATATGGAACTGTGCATTAAAAGGTCATAATGGTGCGTAGGCAATCGTTCCCACAAGAAGATTTCATCATAATGAAAAGGAAGAAGAAGAAAAAGACAAAGGAATAAGAATAAAGGACTCCCTACGAAGTTGGAAGTTTTGACAAAAGTCAACTGGCCTCGAGCAAACCAAGCCTGCCGACTCTTCATTAACCAGTCCTTCATAAGGAAGCCAACTTTCTTTTATTATTGCTAGGAGATCACCTTAGTAAACGGAGCGAAAGAAAAGTAAAAAATGGTGAGAATCACTTGAGATCTGCTTAAAGGCAAAAACAAGAAAAAATCTGTCAAAACCAAAAAACGATCTGAAAGACAAACTGAGTATTTAGATGGATGTACATATAAAATATCTTAGTAGTTAGAAAAAAATATATATATAGAAGGTGGTTAAGAAATAGAAATTAATTCTGCCTTCTCTTATTCCTTTCTCCTCTACAAGTTCAGAAGAAAGGTGAAGAAAATACGGCGAACAAGGAAATGGAGAATTTTCCATTAGTTTGGTCACCCAAGCAAAAGAAAAAAAGATTTGAAAAACTTCATGTGTGAAGAATTACTTACACAGACGCAAGAATTCAGGACATTATGACAAATTGTACCTTGTATTCAGGTTTCAATACGTATACATTCTTGTAGTAACACCAAAAATATCAGCTTCACGCTGACATCGACTCTTGTCAATACATATTCCTTCTTTATATATATATATATATAAGAATTTTTGTATTGGCAATACCTGCTTCTGGTAAAAAGACATGCAATGCTTTGCTTCTGGTAAAAGACAGTGGGTTGTCGTTCTTCATTTGTCGTAGTTCCAGTTTAAATATGCGAGAGCAGCCACCTGGTCTTGAATGGTTCGGGTTTTGTCAATAGATATATCGTCTCCTCCTCCTCCTCTTTGGCTACTTTTTGTCTCCTCCTTTACCTTCGCATTTCTTTTGCTTTCACTCCATGCTGCATGTATGTTGCGGTACGATGAATGCTACCAAAGAAGAGAGAAGAAGTTCTTTCAACTTGTTCTTACCCCTGGTGCTCCATAGAAGTCACAAAATGGAAGGAAAGAACCGACAAAGTTTTGTTAGAGCGATAATTGAAGCTTCAGTATACCATTGATAGAGGACTCTGTTACACTAATTGCAGATTACTCTTTGAACGTGAGAAGTGGGTTCTGACAGCTACAATTGCTTTTCTCAGAAAAGGGTAAAAAGTGAGGAAGTGGCAGCGGAAAGAATGAACTGGAGAAATTGTTCGAAGGAATAAAGTGACGGACCTCGGAGTAACCAATTATAATGCGCAGAGAGACGTTACAAGTTACAGTAATTACAATTGTATGATGTCACAAACGATGTACGAATAAAGTATTTCTCTGCTGTTACGCTTCAGATTGTAACTCTTGGAGATTGATGTGGGTATGATTGATCAGAGTTGAAACAGGTCACCGGGTCTAAGCTTGAGACCGAAATTTACGACGCGGAAAACTTCCTAAAAACGGTAATAACATATGGAAATAGTCTCGTGTCTCCGGAAAGAACAAAAATATCGTCGGAGGAGTGCAAATACCCCCTTGAAAAGGCTCATCTGATAGAATTTTGTGTTTGAAGTATTACATAGGATAAAAGCATTAAAATCTTTTAAAACTCTCAAAAATGAAGTTCCCGTATATAAGCTCACTTCTCAAGGAATCTCATAAATCACAATAGATTCAAACGACAAGAATAATGCCAAGTTACCGGATTGATTGGGCCACTCGGTATCGCCAGATCGGGTTCCGAGTCAATCGGGTTAAGTTTCGGACCGGGGTCTCCGTGTCATCTATCTATGTTAGGGTCAGGCCAGGTCACCGAAAGTGATACGATTTAAGCTCTGTGATTGATCATTTTCAATAGTTTTAAAGGGAAATATGCTGTATTGTTGTGTTCTATTCCACAAAACAAAATAAGGTAATAGAGTGCAGTATTATTTCACGAAATGCCATCCCGCAATGAACAAAGTGGTTACGGGTAATTCAGAGGAGATGAGAAGAAAGGAAGCCAGTGAATTACGCTAGATTGTCTGTTGTTTGGACTCTTTACTTTCTTAATGTAGATTTTAAAGAAAACAACAGGAGAACCTAATTACAATGTTCCATATTTTAAATTATTGTCACCACTACGAGTACAATCAGCATAGAGAATTTCTTTTTTACAATGTTATGAATTTGTTTAAGATTCATGTTATGAAAGTCAATTTCCTTAGCCCTCTTACTTAGGTCATTATAGGTTGCACTCATTCTCCAAGTTGGTGACTTATGCATAATATTTGTTCGCGGTTTTTCATAATAAAAGAATCCTGAATTTTCTGTTCTGGTTTTGGTTGATGCGACATATGTATCTGAAAGTTTGAGAGCAGATTTATACAATCTATTCTATTTGTAAACACTTTGCAAAGAAAAATAATTTCGTAAAGAGTACGTCTGTTCCCAAGACCCATCATGTGAAAGTTTGTGTTTAATACTTTTTTTTGCTATCAGTTCTTGGGTATACGCCTGTTTCTTTGTATACCAGGAATCTTTGGAATTTTGTTTGGATTTTTTCCAGCTTGTCTGAGCTATGTGCAGTACTTGGATTCCAAATTATTTAAGAGTCAAATTTTTTAGAAACATTTAAGACGTTTTTCTTTATTTAATCTTATATTTAGTGAGAAAGCGTTTGGAGAAAATATGTTATATCTCGAGTGTTCTGAACGGTAATATTAGACAAACTTTTATCGTTTTTTAAAAAGACTGGGATAACTCAGTACTTCTTTCAGAGAATACTCTCCGGGAGGATATTTGTACACTTCCGAAATTATTTTGATGTCTCAGAAGAAGGAGAGGGATATGAGGAATAGTTTCATACGCTATTACTAATTCTTTGGAAAGTTTTCGGGGTCGTGCTCTGGGATATAACACCTTTGGAGCCTGCAGAAAGCAACATTAAAATTATGGTAAAAGATATTTCCCAGAGACGTGATTTCTCCAGCTTCTCTTTTGCCATAGACATATGAACTTTAATTAAGCTACCGAATACATTACACCAAATATTATTTACCAGCATTTCTTCACGTATAATTAAAAAAAAAGAATACGTAAATAACTTAATGGGAATCTTCTAGCATTAAATGGAGTACCAATTTGTATGTGCAATTGAATGGCTACAATACTGTATCTCTACAAGAATATAATAAAAATGACATAAGAAAAAATGAAATTCTACAAGAAAATCATGAAATATCTAGAGAATAGTGCAAATCCGTGAAGAAAAGAAGAAAAGAAAGTGGGATATATCCAATTTTACAGGACTGTATATAGTATTAAAATACCAGGCGAAAAGGTTATGGTGTGACCAGATTGAAAGCGGTTAAAGAATCAAGGCTACTGAATCAAAATTTGAAATCACTTTTTCTCTATCTGGTTTCATTTTGTGCTGACGCGCCATACAGACTGGGTGCATTGCATATAGTGCGAACGAATATATCAATGTCTCTAAAGTCTAAACCCAAATCTGGTGTAAATTTACCTCTGCCTACTTTGGTTGAAACGCTAGCCTGCTTTACAGGCAAATCAATAAAGTGATACTAAAACATGGCTAAATCATTTGAGAATTCGCTAAAAGAAAACAATAAATTACATGTATTACATTTCATGTATTAAGTGTTGAAATTCACCTAAAATTATCATGACGAAAACAATGTTTTTCAATGTTTCAGTTTGAAAACTAAAATAAAAAAGTAGCTGAATCTTGTGGTCTCGCAATATTTAAAAATAGTTGGCAATATCGATAACTGCGGCTACCAGGGTATAGTACCTAATGTATATATACGCAAAACTGAGTGTAAATCAATTGGCGCGTGTAAATTCGTATAAGTAAACCCATTTGTAGAATTTGAACTTTTAAATAGGTTGGCAACAGTGACAACTGGAACCGGCATACAATTGTTGTGTTGACTAATGTACATGCCAAGTTTGGTGCGGTTACGTCACATTATGTGGAACCAATTGAAACTTGGATTTGAAAAATTGCTTGGTAACACTGAGAACTCGTCGACCCAAAGTACCTCTACGGCCGGAATGCTTTATAACATATCTAGGTATAAATAATAAAATATAATGATAACCACCGGCGTTACAGACCAATAGGTCCTGAGCCTGCCCTAACGCCATCTGTCCGTGCTTGGTGGAACTGCATCCACCTGAGTGACGGCAGTGTAGCCACGAACAGGCGTATTAAGGTTTTTCCAGAACGAGTGGCCGTCACGTCTTTATTCACGTCACTCCCCAGTTTTCCTCACGACGCTGGGTGGACGCCAAAAACTGGGACTCTAGTCGAGAATTGAACCCGGGACCACGCAGATATAAGTCCAACGCTCTAACCACTAGACTATGGAGCCGCTATCTAGGTATAAATACGAATATTAAACAAAATATTAATGACAATCGGTTCAGTAGAAATTGCTAGGAGACTGGATAAATGTTTTACGAAAAGAACTCCCCTAATAAATACATAGAGAGAAAATTTCGATTGTCTTTTATTCAAAGTTGGTGAGGAGGAAAGCGTAAATACGAAATTTTGAAAGAAAAATCATATAACGTTCCAGTAAAAATGTCTGAACGACTGGACAAAGGTTTTATAAAACTATTTTAAACATGGGTACTAAGATATTCAATTTGCACAAAGAAAGACAATAAAAGAAAAAATAGAGAACAAAACACTAACTTGTATACGAACACTGGAAAGAAAAAGCAAGAATCGTGGAAAAAATTACACAATGAAATATTTATTTTTTTAAGTCATCTTAAAACGACAATACGGAATGCTATTCCTTGACTAAAACTACGCACTACTTGGTATCGACGATGCACACTATTAAAAAATCAAATCAATCCTGCTAAGAAAAGATTTACATTCTTAACTTTCTTTCGTTATTTCATGGAAAGATGTTTCAGGCAAGTGCGTTCTCACATATTCAAATAGTGATGATGCGCACAACTGTACATGTCTTTTGAACTTAATAAGATTTCGCCTCGGGGGTAAAACCACATGTGATTTCTACATTCTATGTATGGGAGTGTGTAGAGACACATACCCTAGCATTTTGGGAAAATGGAAGCATGGGAAAATGAGTGAAGAATTGGCAAAACACTGTATTGGTCCACACCTTTTCTTTTGTACACTATTCCGCCCTTTACCATTCATTGTCGCGCTTCGTTCCCTCTTGCAGAAACCATTTCCATCCTCCCTTCATAACTAAAGACGCAAAGTTCATTATTTTGTATCTGATGGTTTACTGAGGGTCAAAGAAATATATATAAATAGGCAATTCTTTATTGCGTAGAAGCAAATAGCACAGCATGTTATATCTGCAGGTGGTAGACGGGTTGTTCTGTCTTGGTATTGAGCAGAGTCATGTCTTCTTGTTTCGTCTACCATTCTGTCATTCAAGTTCCTTTGATCATATATGTAACAATAATGAATTCTAATTTATGGTTCGTTTCCAATAAGGAAAGGCAATGCAAGTTTCACAAGATACATTCCTGTTTCTTTGGTCCCTTAGGTAACACAGAAAGATGTTTTTCCTTTTGACCAAAGACTTGCTGTGGTTCTTCTGTCGTTCCAAGGAGACAAATATTCTTCTCTTTTAGATGTCGTACTGTTACTAGGTTTTATATTCATCAGCCTTTTTAGATAGAAACTCCATGTTGTCTTTTATTATTATAAGCTACACAAAGGTCTTCTTCGTAACTCCACAGGTAATGTCAAACAATTACTTTTTTCCCTCCCGAAGTCTCTTCGCTTCTTTTCAATGGTATATGTCTATTGACTCGTTTGTTCAACGCCGGACGCACATTGATAAAGAACTGAAAGGAACCACATATGGGGTGTATGGCGTGGTTTTATGGGACACGCCAAAATTGTAGCTTCTGTTGCAAGTTACAAGGGAAAAATAGAAGTCGTATTGCATGTTGTTGACAGTTGACACCATCATTAAAATCTCGTTTTCTTTTTTTCTTTTTTTCTTTTTTTTGTATATCATAAATTGGATTCAGGACAGTTGTATAGGTTTGGTGTTGAGATTTTTGCTTTCGAAAATTTTCATCGTCTTTTCTGCTTCACTGCAAGTCACTTATCCAGGTACTGTGTTTTCTTTCTCCACTAGAAGCAAATTACATTGATAGTAAGTGACCTCCTAATTAGTTTCTTGCAGCCATATTTAGCTGGACTTTGTTCATTGTCTTCATGATCTATACTCTTGCTACATTTCGAGAGAGCTTCTCTTCTCTCGTCTTAAGGTACAGTTTGCAATATCTGTAACTCTCTGTTGTGGAATTCGAACCTGGAACCTTGTGATTTGTAGTCAGTCATTCTAACCACTACGCTAAGGGCCAATGTTGAGGTTGACGAACTACAAGTTACAAGGCTTCACGTTTGAATCAGACAACAGAGAGTTGCAGATATTACAAACTGTGCCTTAAGACGAGAGAAGAGTAGCTCTCTCGAAATGTAGCAAGGGTATAGATCATGAAGACAATGAACAAAGTCCAGCTAAATATGTATACCGATGGACAGCAATCACTGTAACTAACCTTCCAGCAATAAATTTGTTTCTACCATTAAAATAAATAATATTTTGACAGACATGATAAATTTAACTTCTAGTTTGAAAAATAATGAATCAATTATTGTTTCATCTGTGACAAACCAACAATTTGTAAATACAATGTGCGTCTATAAATGGATGATGCATATCTTATTTTTTACCATTGTCTTTATCTGTTTTTTTCTTCTAGGTGATAATGTAATTCGTTATTTCAAAAGCTATTCGAAAGTGTGGATCACCAAATGGACTGACTATTTGCATATACACGAGACATACTAATATTTATTTATGCAGACCACTAATCCATTATCGTGTTTCCTCATCTATAATGCAGAACAAAATTATCATATTCCTGTTAAGAAGATGAAAATAATTTTTATTTAATGTGTAATTAAACATACATTTTCTGCAATTACAAATAAATAATTTTAGAATCTACATAATATTTTTTTTTAAAAGTTTCGACTGACACTGTAACTGAAATTAAAAAAAATGCTTTTTTACCCTTGGTAAAATGGTTATGATCGTAGACTTCAGACCAGGAAAGAGAAAGCAAAATAGGAGATACGCTGGTCGTCTTAACTGAATTCTCGTCTGGGTTTTCCTGAGCTTCAACAAGGTTGGAAAGAAACATATTTTTTAAAAAGGGATCATTCAGAACATACATGCCTAAAAATAGGTTTTATTTGTTTGTTATCAGTGTTCTAAATGAATGAGAAAAATACGTTTTAAATGTTTGGAACACTTTAAACGCAATGTAAATTTTAGAGACTGTGAGAAATCTCTTAAAATGGTTTTATTGAGTATCAGGCACAGCTGGAATCGCCATTTTACACTGGAACTAAATAACATTGCAAAAAGCTAAATACGACAGATAACTCTTTAAAAAAAAAAAGATTATAATACACAAGAGGAATAACTCAGATATTTAGCGTTCGATGGAAAGTGTTTTCAGATCCGAGAATGACAATATTTGAATCCATATTATTGTACAGAATGACTAGTCTATGGAAGAAGAAACGCTGCAGTATGCTTAGCCTAGGCGTCGCACAATGAAGCATGTTATTATTTCTTGTTATTCGCAAGGGAACACGGAAGTAAAATTTAGATACCAACTCTCCAGTTGTAGGATTCCCATTAAGTATCTTGTAGGTACATCAAATCTGCCAGCTTGCGACGTGAAGCGGGAATGTGAATTCCGAGAACGGATAATAATTCGGGCTTGCTTAAGTAACGTACCGATGGTATTCTTGTTTTGACTATAGCAAGAAAGAAGTTCAGAACAGAATCAATATGAAAAAAGATGTGAAATACTAGCCATGTTCCAAATTGGGGAGCAATATTCAGTTTTAGCGGAGAGGAAGGTTTTGTAGAACGTACTGAATTAATGAATGTCCTTAATTTCTTTAAATCTATAGAGAAGACAAAGTAAGCGCATAGAACTGTTAGTTATAGAGGTCACGTGATCAGCGAACAAGTTTTTCGTCAAATACCACTCCAAGGTCTTTTTGAGAGGAAACTTTGGCGATAGGATTATCTCATAGGTAGATAGGATTTGATTCTTCTTTAAAGAAATAGTAAGAAAAGATGATTTTGAGGGACTTATTTTCAAGTTCCACGCATTACACCAGTCCAAGAGGTCACAGATGGAATTTTGGAGATCAGCAACATCCAGTAATGATCTGATTTCTCGAAATAATTTACAGTCGTCAGCAAAAAGAATAATTTTGATTTTAGATGACGAGAGATAAGATGGGAGATCGTCCATATATAGAAGGAAAAGAACGGGGCCCAGAACACTACCTTGAGGTACACCAGAGAGAACGGGAACAAAATTGGAAGATGATCCAGAAAGAACAACACGTTTTTCGCGGCCAGGTTACGTTGTACGCATACTTAATAAGATGCAGTCACATTATTATTATTTATAACGAAATGTGGAAAGACGGTTGAAAATAGCGGAAATGATCAGCAAGAGAAAAAGAAATTAGCTGGGACATTGGCTAAGGAAAAACGAATGATGGATGTATTGGAAGAAATAGTGTGTGAAAAAAAAACGGAGCCGCAGAAGATAACAGCTTATTGGTAAAGTTAAAAATGAGCTGTATGCTGATACCAAGCTGATGACGCAAAAGCGGAAAGATTAGAGAATGCTGAATTTGTAGTAAAAAGCTTGCTTGTTGGGCATAACACTAAATGGTCATTTGGGGATTTCCCGACAGTTGAGAAATTACGACCCTTGTAAGCATGGAATACACAATAATCAGGTATTTATATAAACATTAGTTGAAAAGGAGCAGGAGACTTATGTTAATAGTATACTGAATCCCTGCCGTAATATATGAGTTCTTGTGTTGTATTTGTGAAGGACCGTAATCATATTTCTAAAGTAAGTTGTCTAGAAAACGTGACAATAATAACCCTGTTCTAAAATACAAGATTCGTTTCTAAAGATTTTATGAAGGAGTGTTGATCATGTATAATTCGAAGTTATTACACTATCAAAGGATGAAGCCTTGTGCACAGATAGTGTGTGTGCAAAGGTAGTGTCATTAGCTCTGATCGATAGTGCAATCTCCAGGAATTAATATACCTCTAATATTAGGCGATTTGGGACAATTCCGATATTTTATTGTGGGGTACTTCCGACACGGTCACAAATAATTCATTTGTACACTTTCTTCAATAAAATCTACTTGACACTATTCGTATAAATTACATAGATATCTATCTTTACATTCCATACCAAACATGGCTCGAAACTATGTACGAAAAACTTCAATAGAATCAATTATTATTTATGTTAGATTCTTTGGGTTCTTGACGAATAAGTTGATTTAAAGCTTCTGGAATTTACTTAGTAGATCCTAATATATGAAATCCCTGAGAGTGCATATCCTCTTTCTATAGTGAAACTCCGCAGGAACCATCAACGTCACATATTAATTTGAGTTTATTCGATTCAAGTTCTATCATTTATTTCACCTTGTTTATTTATTTATTGTTTCTTTTGTCGATATCATACCCATATCTTCTCTTAAGAACTCAGTGGGTGCTGTAGAAACTGATGCTCATATTTCAACTCAAACTCTTTTTGGTATTTAACATGCTTTCTAACCATTAAATTATAATTAATACATTTCATTTCCCCACAAAGTTTATGAACAACAAACCTGAATTACACATAGTCCTTATTTTTCAACTGGATTCACAGAATTTCAGATTCTTAATCTTTCATAAGTTTGCCGATTTGGGAAACCAGAGAAACGTCCTTTCTTCATTTATCGTGAGTGGAAGAAAACAATGCTATTGGATACTGAAAATGGGTATCTATTAAAACAGCAGAAACCATATAAACTAATGCTATTGTATTAACTAACTAACTCTATGGCTTACGGAACTCACAAGTCCATCATTTCAGGACTCACCAACCCACCAAACGTTCACCATAGGATTCTATCCTGGGCAAGTTCAAGCCAGTTATCATCATAGGCACCTACCTCTCGAAGATATTTTCTAGTATTGTCCTCCCAACGACGTCTCGGTCTTTGCAACTGTATCTTTCCCTAATATCAATACTATTATATAATATTCTGAAGTAAGTGCATTTACTTCTAAAGTAATCCTAAGTACAGTTGTATTTTGTCTTCTCTGGTTTTCCCATGTGAGAGATGGGGTCATCGTATTTCACGGGTTTTGGTTCTGGCAGATGTTTTACGGTCGGATGCCCTTCGTGACACCAACCCACACCAGCATTTCGAGTATGGGCAATTGAAATATTACTATGAAATGGAGCTCCCACCGGGAATCGAACCCGGGACTTCTCGCACCGAAGGCGAGCACGGTAACGAGATGGCTGGCATTAAAATATAACCTTCTATGTGCTCAGAAAGGAAGAAATTAGGGAAACAGTATTATTGTGCAAGTAACTTAATAGTAAAGTGTGCTGCACAGGATGTTAAAAAAATGTTTGTCTCATATTGAAAACTGAATTTCTCACCTTTCCACAAGAAATGTATAGTTTCGGAGCTATAGACACAAAGGCACATAATATTAAACTGAATCGTGACAAATGACGTCACAGCTCAACAAATAATGATGAAAAATGTGTAGGCTTAAGACCTCGACTTCGGCCACGGTGTCTGAGTAGTAGAGCGCTCACCTCTGATGAGTCCCAAGCATAGACACGATTACCCGGTCCTAAACTTGACCTGGTGACCCGCTTCAGCTCTGGTGGGGTTCCCGGTCTGATCCTGACTCTTTCTTTTGGGGTTTGTGGTGGATAAACACTATGTGCGTGAGTTTTCTCAGGGTTCTTCCTTCCTCCACCGTTATTCATTCCACCAATTCTTCCATCATTATCCATTCGGCCTGAGCCAAAGTTGCATAAAGACCTTAAAAAAAAAACAACTAAATTTAAATTAAGACCTCGATGTGGCCGAGAGTTAAACGCGCTTGCTTTATGTGCTCTTGTCATTGGTTCAGTTGTCACCGGAGTCCATTAAATAGAGTGGTTCGAAGCCCATTATACCAAAAGCTGTTGGTCCCGTCCTTCAAATTTTACCAGCTCGTTTAGGACCCTAATAATAACTCAATCTATGTCTCGGCTTAGCAAATAACAAAGATGTACCCAACACATCTATTTGAGTATTATTTGTGATATAAGAATGAAGCTTGGAGGGGATTACAATGCTTGATAATAACATTCTTATGTTAGTAGACCCGTCTATGCGGCACGTCTTTAATCATAAAACATAAGATTTTTTGGATAAAACTTTCGTTATAATTTCTTAAACCAACACGTCTTACGTTATTATTGGAAAAGCTTTATTCGTGACAATATCGCTTCATGTTTGTTTGCCTGCGAAACTACGCGTGTTTCAAATTTTCTTTTCAAATGATTTTTTTTCTTCTGTTTTGTCGTGTGCAATTCACACTTCAATTTCTGAGCAACACTTAGAAAAAACTGTAAAGAGAAAATTATTTTTAAAAAAGGTGAATTCTGGCACAGAAAATGATTGGATAACGGGTTGGACAGCTCAGCGGTACGCATCAAATTACAAGAATTCTGCTGCTGTGACATATGGTAGTTTCGTTGATAGAGAACTCGATGGAAATTTGAGTGCGTTATCTAACATCTACGAGTGATAGACTTCTCATATTGCCTGATCAGAATTCACAACTTGTACAAAGGGCGTTCAAAAAGTTTTGCACTATGGACCATAACTCTTTTAATAATAGCACTAGGATCATGGAATTTTGTGTGTATGTACTTGTGTCCTTTATGTACACACACACGCTACTAAATTTATCCTCCAACCGCTGTGACGCATTTAGCACACCGTTCTTTCCATACCGTAAATGCACTTTGATCACAAGGGATTAGAAAGCAAAGAGGAAGGGATTTTTTCTCGAACTCCAGAACACGTTCAGTGGTGACTCTCCACAAAGCTTTGATAGCGTGATCACAGAGGATGAAACTTGGTTGTTTTACATGCATTCTGAGAGTAAAACGTAGTCCATGGAATGGCGTCATGTCGGTTCTCCATGGAAGAAAAAGACGAGACTCCCAGATCAGCGGATAAATTTATGGCCACATTCTTCTGGGATCACCGTGGCGTAATCTTCGTCGACGTTTTGGAACATGGAGCAACAATTAATAGAGAGCGGTATTGCTTGTCTTTGGCAAAGCTGCGACGTGCTCTAACCGAAATAAAGTCATCAAACTGCACTAAGTTAATACGAGGCCCCACTCTACCATTCACACACAGTAGAAAACCAGAGGTATGCGATGGGAAGTCGTCCCTCAACTTCCCTATAGACCGGACCTGACCCCGTCCGATTTCTTGCTGTTTGGTCGTCTGAAGACGCACCGTTATGGTAGGTAGTTTGCCAGTGATCGAGAACGCACTGTGTGTGTGAAACAGTGGTGTAATAGTCAGCGTCCGGGGATTTACCAAAGTGCATTTACGGCATTGAAAGAACGGCACGCCAAATGTGTCACAGCTGTTGGAGTGTACATTAAGTAACATGAGTATATACAAAAAGGACACAAGTACATGCACACACAATTTCATGGTCCTAGTGCTACTATTAGAAAAAGTTATGGCCCATAGTGCAAAACTTTTTGAACGCCCTTCGTACAATGCTATCATGGGCTATATGAAAATGTATTTAGAGTCTCCTAAACCCATATCTTTCGAACTGTTATTCAATACAAGAAAACCAACAGCCTGGCTTAGGGGAAGGGGGAGAAAAATATAGTATAGGCTAAGTTCAAAAGAGAAGAATTTCGCTAGAGTTGAGCGGAATATTTCATTTTATGATAGCGGAAAGAGGGAGCATTCGTTTAGAGCATATGAAAAGATGAGACATTTTTGCTTAAAAAATGTGATGTACGGCATTTCTTTTAGAGTGGAATGCAATCTTCTCGTAAATAAACTTTTATTTGTAGTCCATCGGAAAGTTTCATGATATCTACTCAATTTTAAACATTTTTTCCTTTTTTTAAATTAAATATTCGTCTTTTGAAATGGAAAATTCCTTGATGTGCGCAGAGAGAAGTTTACGTTTGTACGTAGTTCACAAAGAATGTTAAAATAAGATCCAAACAAAACTTTATTTCCTATACAGAAAACCTTTGTTTTAAACCAATTGCATTATCAACAAGAGAAAGCGTAAAGCTCGTAAGCAAGGAGAGAACACAGGTCTTACTGTTTTGAAGTCAAACACGCAACCTTCAACACAAGGTCAAGCTAGAAAATTCGCTAGTTTTACAGGAAATGTTCTTCTCTTGAAAATAGAAACTGCAATGTTTCGTTTTTTGAGAGAAATAATTTTTAATTGAATGCAATTAACTTCACTGTAGCTCATCGTCTCTACTAGCACGATCATCTTAGAGGTAAATAAAAATGACGGATAAGAAACTTGACAAATACACATGATGTATTGTTAAGCACTACAGGATGAAAAATCGCTCTTTTCAGTTTTGATGAATAAATGACGTCCGTAAAAGCATCCGAATACCATCTCAAAATATCACATTTTCGATACAAAGCAAGAGCGTTTCGTTAAAAACCATTCGAAATTCAAAATTTTTCTGTGGAAAGACTTTCTCGTCGAATAAAGAGTAAAAATTTTCGCTCTTCTGCTTCAGTGTGTTGCTTTCTTTAGTATTGACTCTAAAAGTCTAATCAATTACTGCGTGTATTGTAGAATGGCACAAGAAATTAATCATTCAATTAATTGTATTTTCATTTCTTGAGAATTCAAGGTTTTTATTCGACATATATTATTTCTATATAAAGTTTAAAATAATAATACTACCCAGACAGCACAGAAACATCCAATGGACGTTCATTGAATTATTTTAAGGCCTTTAGGCAACTATGACTCAGGCCGTATGGATGATGATGGGATGAATTGGTGGAATGAAGAAAGTGGGAGGAAACGGGAGCACTCCGAGAAAACCCACGCACAAGGTGTTTGTCCACCACAAAGCCCACAGGGCATGAGCAAGGATCGATCCGACGACCCCTAACACCAGAGGTGAGCGCTCTACCAACTGAGCCACCGTGGCTCATATGGACGTTCATATGAAACCCAGTGGATATCCCATGATTGGCTGTCTCAAGAGAATGGCTTATTCCCTTCTTCTTCTTACAAAGCATCTGCAATTAAGAACATTACAGAACTTAGCTTCTTGTGACTTTAGCAAATATGAAGCACCAGGTTGCCAAGCGCCTGCAGGAAAGAAGTACTTATGATGTGATACGCTGGATATCTTTCAAGACTTGTACTGGCACAACTATGTCTAAGTATCTTGCATATTGTGCTGGCAATAAATATCCTGTATAATGTATAACGTTTGCGTTAAAAAGTTAATGAAGGTACTTTATTAGTTACGTAAGAAGTACTGATTTTGACGAATATGGCATCATCTGGTGGTAAATTAGAATAAATATTGTTTATGTTTTTAACGAACCCTCTCTGTTAATTGTACTTTGCTCGTCAGCTCCTCGGCCTTTTCTCCACGTTAAGAATTCATGCTAGTATTACTCTACTCATTTCAGTACGATGTAATCGGATCCTCCTTAAGTTTGTCCATTAAAAAAAGAAAATTTTCTCTCCAGCTATACAGAATATAATGTTGTGGTTTCGTCTGTACAACAAATTGAAACTCATCCCTAATTTAAATATAATTGCTGTTTAGTTAAAAGAAGCATACATCGTACATTTATTACATATGCGATTGAATGTATTAGTAATACGAGATGACTCACGCCAACAAGTGATTAGGGAGGTGAATACCTGTTAAAAGGAGCACAATATAGCTCTCTCTCTTTCCCCGACCACCTCTAAAACCATCCTCGCTTAAATGCACACTCGTTTCCACATTTTTCGCCTGCCTTCTCCCTTTATCTCACCCGTATAGGTACTCAACGACGCAATAAACAAAAGCACTAAACTCGTGAAGTGTGTGCATTGCACCAGGCAATATGAGGTGGATACCTAATAATAAAGCTCCCTTCCCCCCCTTTTTATTCTCGTATCGGTGAAAAGAGAATGAGTGACTTGTATGGGATGGCATGTTGAGGGAAAATATGGATGGAGGGGTGAGGGACTGCGTAATCACACAGGTCGGCTTGACTTAAAGAGCGAGTAGAAAGTGTTTTCAGCCGTGATTACACACCAACAAAGCATATCGAATGCCTCGTTGGTGATGATCAGGTAGCTAAGTTACTGCTTATCAAGCGTGGAGGAATTGGCAGTTCGTTAGTTAACGGCGGAAGATAATAGGTAACGACATGAGTGTGTGTGTTTCGGTGAGGGTGGTCTTGTTGTTCCGAAAGTATAAACTCTCTCCTTTCTCTTCCGCGTAGTCATTGAGTGACTGAGTGACAAAGTGTCTGGAAGCCGCCGCCTTGTTAGGAGTTCGTCACTTAGTCTCTCGCTCACTCACGATCAGGGACGGCACACCTCCTTCCTTTGCTAAGATAGTAATTGGCGTCATGATAACTAAATCATTTCCTGTTGGTCGATTTTCCAAAGTGTGTCGGTGTTGTCAAACGGTTCGCGTTGTCGTTGGGAGGTGAAAGCAGGAAGATGAGTTTATTGCCGGTGGTTCTTTCAAATAAAGGGGTAAAGAGAGAGAGAGAGAGAAAAAATACAGAGAGTGAGATACCAAAGTAGCATATAGGGTTTGGTCAAGAAAAAAGAGAAAAGAATTAAAAAGGAGAGAGGAATGTTGCCCCATTTCCTAAGAACATAATAAAAGAGTTTGGATTGCTCCTAAATAATGAATTAACATTGAGAAAAAGCAGTGAAGTGCGTTCAAGAGCCATGGTTGGTCGCTAGGCAAGCACGCTTGCTATCTGCGCTCCGGGTCACAGGTAAATTCCCGTGCGTTTCTAACCCTACTTGAGAAAGAACCTAGGTCCCATCCTTAGACGCTCAGCAGCTAATTTAGGACGTTAATAACAATTTTATGAATGAAGTGCGTTCAAGCTGTTATAAGAACTTATGCAATCAATGCTACGCGAGGTAATGTAACGGTATTGGCTTAGCCTTTCTTAATCTGGTAGTGTTTGCCCTTCAATATGTAATTTGAATAATAGAGATCAGATTTCTGTTCTTCGTAATTCATATATGAAAAGTAAATAATTGGTAATAAGTAGGCCAATCCTTGATTCGAGTATTCTGATTCTGGTTTTCGTTAGCTTTCTTCAGTCATACCAGGCGTCAGTGCGGTTCTGTAACATCTCGTACTCCCAATACCTATGACGTAGTTATTTCTTGACTGCACAGGAATTGAAAGCTTATTTTTACAAAGTACTGAATCTATCTGCAACCCGCCTGGCGGAAGGATTAAGTTGGTTGCTGCACAGCCAGGGGTACGTAATCACAATACAATATATCGCTGAGCATGAAATACTGGTAAACGTAAGAGAAAAAGGAAATGGGGTGGTTGTATAACATATTAATAATAATACACTTTCTAAAGACATACTTTTCTTAAAAAAATTGTACTAAAAAGTAAAAAATAATTTTGTTTATGCATGACTAAAAAGAAAAGCATGAAGCGCGCTTAATCAGGAATTGATAAAGTGACTGTATATGAGAGCGTACGCTTTTCTTTTTTTTAGTCATGCATAAACAAAATTATTTTTTTACTTTTTAGTACGAATTGTTTAAGAAAAGCATGTCTTTAAAAAAAGGTATTATTATTATTATTTTAGTACAAATTGTTCAAGAACAATTTATTATTTTCTTCGAGATATTTCAGTTTTCGGATACTTTCTCGCAAGCTAATGTTTTGTTACCAAATCGTAAGATGTTCTGCAACCAGTCAAACACAATATCGTTGCAGGCTAGTATTAATTTAGATGAAAATAAGTTCATATTAAAGAAAATAAAACATGCTTTTAAAATATATAAATATACAGATCTATGTGAAAGTAACAATGGGATATTGCATTGTCACCCGATTTACGTTGCTGTGCAAAATTTCATCATTGTATGATGTCGGGAAATGAGTTAAATTAACGTTGCAAGATTTGAGGATACCACGAACCATTGTGATTTTTTTTTTTAAATATGAAGACTTCGAAGGAAACTAATACGTAATATTCCACTTTTCCTTAATATTTTGAAAAATTGATTTACTGGTAGTTTTTACATATTACCGGTATTATAATAGTTTTAATAAGCTGTAAATTTAGTACTGTAGAGAAAATCCTACATCTCTTTCTAAGGGGAAGGAACCAGTGACGTCCAACAGTCAAACAAACCAACCTCATTTTATGATTTTGCGGGTTATGAATACTTCCCCCTAAAATCTTCATATGTAAACATCCTCCTACACAGACATCTCTAAGTTGGAAACCCTTCAGAAGAATCACCAAGGTGGCGTAGCTCAGTTGGCAGTGCGTTGACTTCATTAAAGTCCTTGCATCGATCACAACGGTCGGAAAGTCTGAGGTTTCTTCAGGGTTTAGCCTTAGTGGTACTAGGCGTACTACACTAAAGGCAGTGCTCCAGCGTCTTGTCAATTAATGGAGAGAAAATAATCGAGAAGCGATTCATCGACGGTTGAAATCATCGATACACAATCCATCGACAACTAAGATCATAGACAGTACAATTCATCGACACATCAAATCATGAACAGAAAAAATAATCCAGGATAAATTCAACGACAGAACTTATGGACAGAAAATTCATCGACAGCAAAATCATTCTCGGCAAACTCATCGACAGCAGCTTCATCGACGGGTATTGTATAAGACAAATGAGTGGATTCGCACACAAATAAAGGCAGAAGATGATTTAATCAAGACTGCGAAGAAGTTGATGTGGAAATGGGCCTGTCACATTTGGATGGAACGGATGGAAGGTGGACGACAAATGAACTGCATTGGATTCCTAGAGAAAAGAAACGACCGAGACGATGCTCAAATGCAAGATGGGTAGATGAAATCAAGCACTTTTCAGGAGCTACATGGATGAGGATAGCAGCAGACCAAGATATGTGGAAAGAAGAAGGGGAGGCCTTCATCCAGCAGTAGATAGAAAATGGCTGAATATTATGATATACATTACTAGCTGATTTGCCCGCCCGTTTGCTCGCGGTGAATAAAATATGTTAGCAACATAAACAGTTGTACTACTACTGCTGCTACTGTTAATACTATAACCTACTCTAACTGTCCTGCTGATTGTATAATAAAATTAATATTTTTAAATTTTGAGGTGACCTATGGAACCCTCATACCAAACATTATTAAAGTCGTTTCAGTGATTTCAGCATTTTCTTATGACAAACTTGTTTTAGTTTTAATTTTAGTATTTAGATAAAGTATTCGCAGACATGCATGCGCGATTTTTGTCAGATTTCAAATGTATGTGTGCCCAAGAGTTCGATCCTCAAGTCAAAAATCTTGAATTTGGAAATCAATAATGGTTATAGCTAAGAAAATTCATATATTCTTCGTATATTTCAGGAGGTGAGGACGGGTGATCACAAAGACATAATTTTGAAAATTCATCCAAATCTTGTAAAATTTCGTATCTGAGGCTTGCGAATTTGCACTAGGTTAAATTATAAATTAAAAATCTTGAGTTCCGAAACACACTTAAAGATTTCTATTGCTCGAAACATACAAAAAAAAATTGGGCGAGTCCAAAATCTGTTCGATTAAATTTGATCGAATTCCTAGATTCGAGTGCTCAAAAGTCCTTGAGTTTCCCCTTACACTCTTTATGTCCATTTCTTATTCTGGACAAAAAGGACACCAGTGAAACCTAGCAAGTTCAAATACCGAATATTACAATATTTTGTTACTATGCTTTTTATAGTTTAATTTCGACTTGAGAGTTTTGAGACCAAAGTTCGTTTTTTAGGTAGATTTCGAAGAAAATATACCTATTGAGATCGGTACGATATGAAAGTGTATATTTATATATTAACACGCTAGCGGCCATAATTTTGAAGATATTTGAACCAAATTTTTATATGTTGTTTCTAGGCTTAATAGCTCGGCCAAGTTCGTTAATGAGCAAAATCGGTCGCCATCTTGGATCCAAAATGGCCGCCGAACCCATTGTTGTATAGAATACACCGCTGGGGCTATTGAAATCAAATTTGGCATAAAGGTACAACATCACTTTTTGATTATGAAAATGTTACCTAATGAGTTCAAAGACGCCATCTTGAATCCAAAATGGCGGACCTAAAAATCCATTTTCCACACCGTTTGAGCTAGAGATACGAAATTTGTCATAAAGGTGCATTATGACGAGTAGCTTAGGGAAATATCACAACATTTAGGAAAAGTCGCCATCTTGGATCCAAAATGACCGCCCAAAATCCCATTTTGCACACCGTTTGAGCTGGATAAATGAAATTTACTTGAAGTTGTACTATCACAAGTAGGTCACGACAAAATAAGAAAACTTTCAAAAAGTCGTCAACTTGGATCCAAAATGGCCGCCCCAAAAACCGAATTTCTAAATCATTGAAGGTAGAGAAACGAAATTTTCAATGAAGGTGTATGACCAAGAGTAGGTTACAATAAATGGGGCAAATCTTCCCTTTGGGGGCGCAGCCAACCGTGGGAGGGTGAAGATGTACTCCGTGGTGGTGTAGTGCTGCAGGGAGGTTTTGGTTAAGATAAAGGAGGCGCATCCTCTCAAAAGCACTGAAGCTGGGGGACGAGCCCCGGCTCCCAGCGAAACTTCGAAATCTACCTCAGCCTGTAGGCCTACCGAAAGGGATTTTTTTACTTTGAAATTTAAGCTGGTGGCAGTGCTAAATATAATTTTAAACGCTCGTTTATTTAAAAAAAAAGTCATGCCCAGGGTTTTAAAGGGGCATTGAATTCTATTCTGGAGTAAAAATTGAGTATTAAAAGTTGAAGACTGCGACAGCCCGAAATATAATAATTTTAAAAAAATAAGATTTTCGTGAAGTGTCATGTCTGGGGGTTTCACAAGATGCTAAGTTTGATTCTGAAGTAAATGCCTTTGAACTTCGAAATCCAAGATAGCGGCAGTCAGAGACACGTGATAATCTGTATAAATCACTCTGAAATTTCATATTTGGGGTTTAAAGAAGCGTTGAGTTCAATTCTAAAGTTATGTTTGAAATGCAACATGGTGCGAGTCTGAAATGTTATAATCTTTAAAAATCATCAAAGCTTCGTGAAATTTATAGTTACATATGAGAAGCGATGAATGCGATTCTGAAGTAAAAAAATAAAAATAAATTTATACGTTATATTCATGTCAGAAAAACTAAGATAGATGATGAACAAGTTGTCATAACATTAACATTTGGTAATATTATTCAGAAAATATTTCATTTTATATTCCAGTATTAAAATTCAAATACAGAATGTTTACTAAATCTCCAGCTGGTTGTATGGTTAATATGCTCTAATTTGTTGCTCATGATGCTAGCAGTGGTTCGAAATCTAACGAAAACTGTTAATTCCATTTTTAAAGATAGGACAAAAGCACCTTCAGAACGAAAATAACAATTCGACCAAACAAAGGAAAAGGATACAAATTTACAAAATACAACAAGTGAAAGTACAATATTAATCAAACCCATTTCCCATGGTCTAGGGGGTAGGGGGAAACACCTGGGTCAGGGTTAGGGGGGGGGGGGGGGGGGGAGTTCAAGTCCGTTGACGTTTACATTGACTAAGGTTTTTGGAGAATTTCCCTTACTTTCCCGACGCGAACCCCATCGTGGTGCGTAGATTAAGGCTCTAACTCTACTTTCCCCTTTCATGATCCTTGAAAAGTGTTCGGTGAGGGACAACATCTATTCGATTTATGATGGGTTTAGACAATAGATGCCTGTGTGACTTATTAATTATAATTTAAAATAATAATAACCATTACAGACCAAGAGGTCCTGAGGTTTCCCCAACGCCATCTGTCCGCGCTTAGTGGAACTGCGCCCACCTCGGTGACGGCAGTGTGGTCAGCACTGCGCGCCACCAAGCCACGAACAGGCGAGTAGAGGACGCCGAAAAGTGGGACTCCATCCGGGAATTGAACCCGGGACCACGCGGACATGAGTCCAACGCTCTAACCATTAGACTATGGAGCCCCTATAATTTAAAATATAAGTTGAAATAACATAATATTTACATTTTTACCGTCCTTGTCTGGTATGAGTTTCATTGATTCTCATCCACGTCTTTGACTGTAAAATTAAGAAGCCAAAGAAATTAAAGACCAAAAGAGAACAAAGAGGGAAAGCTAAACAAAAACTTATAATGTGGTTTAAGTGTAGGAATATATTCATACTTTTTTGACTATATGTTCAAAACTCCTTTTATATATATAATACATTCATTAAAAAGTTAAAACATATGTCTCTGTCAACTTTCTCTTGTTTAAACATTATATGCACTTATATATATTTCTAGTTGTCAAGTTACTTGCTGCTTCCTCTCTTTTTTTGTACAATATTTATCTTCCTTATCCAACTTCTTTTTCTTCACTAACTTTCCGCCATCTTCCGTTATTTCATTTCTTCCTATTTTCTTTCCGTTCTCCAAAATGTTCATTATTTCCAAAAGTTTCTAAAATGAAATTTGTGTAAAGTTGGGTGCACAGTTGTCTGCTTAAATCTGTCCCTCCCCTTCTTCATCTCTCTCTCTCTCTCTCTCTCTCTCTCTCTTCTGTATATGTATGTGTGTGCGTGTGTGTGTGCACTTGGACTAACAACTGTAATCAAATTAATTTAAAATTTTTGCTTCCGTAAAGTGTCCTCTCTTCTCATCTTCTCTCTTTCTTCCCTTACTTCTTCCCCTTCCTTTTGGTCCATTTCCTGTCTCCTTCCTCCACTTTTCTCCGTGTGCATTCCTTGTTCTTTTCTTCTATCTTCTCCTTCGGTACTATCGAGTTAGTTCCCGTGCGCACCCCGTCTTTAATTCTTATAAGTTTCAGAAGAAAAAACAAAGATAAAACGACAACAAGAAGGTAATGGGGAAACAGAAAGGTACAAACGAGGTACAAGGGAGAGATGGAAAAAGGTACAAGGGGTAAAAAGAGAAACGGAGAAAAGTAAGAGCATAGTGGCGCGAAAACAGAAAAATAATATCTATCTACTCTCTTTCTCCTGACTCGTACAGACATTAATATGGAAGGGATTTTGTTGGGGAAAAGGCAGAAACATAGCAGGAAAGGCGGAAAATGGGGGAAACGAAGAGAGTGAAGAGGAGGATAAGTAAAGAATATGATGTTGAAGAAGAGGTAGAAAGAGAAATTGTCTGAGTTGGACAGAAACTGCTCAGAAGAGAAGTCATCCATGCAAAGAAGGAGACATTTTAAAAAGGTGGAGACAGGTGCTACGGATGGAAGGTGGGAGAAGAGATGTCTTCTTCTGGAACAAAGAAAGAGTGAGAGAAAGTGGTGAGCAACCTTCCGGAAGGGTGTCTTCTTCTGTTGTCTCGAAGGAGGAAAACCTTCAAGTATTCAAAAGAAGATTTTACATTACTCCTTGCGTAAATATACATTGGAAGTGTAAGCAGGGATGGGAGGAGCGGATTATCTTCAAAAACCGTCAGGAAAAAGACGCGTATTAACATATGTTACATAATTAAATGTTAAGAGTAAAAAGAAATTAAATTTTTCTTGAAAACGTTTTAAAATAATAAGCATTTCTTTATCAAGACGATTTCGGTCATTTGACCTTCCAATAAACTCTCGTAATCAACCTCACGTTTGCCACACAAAACGTTACGTGTTATGAACTTTCTACTTTCATTTTCTTGATCACAACTACCGTCGATTTAATTAAAATGACCGTATCTTGTCAATGTGGTAGACAATAGTTCAAATTTGTTAACTAGTACAATTTAATAAATGTAATAATATTTCGGAATAAAACAAAATTCTTCTCCTTATATACAATAACTAACCAAAGTACCCACCCGTTAGTGAGGGGTGAATAAAATATGATGGCAGCACTACAAATGTACGGAATATATATATATAATAAATCACAGCCATATTCAATCCACTAGTGGATGAGGCATCTCCCCGAAGGGAGGAGTTGGTCTACTGCTCCCACGCTGACCAGACGGGTTGGGAGAGGAAAGCCGAAGCTCTCACTGCGATCGCCACTGTATTTTATTCACAGCAGCTCCCCAATTGTCCTCACGATGCTGGGTCAACACCGAAATATTTGAGCCCCCATCGGGAATCTAATGTATTTTTTATCGTTGCACGAAATTTCAATGCTGCTCCTTTAAATTCAAGCCTAGAGAGTTCTAACTTTCAGGGAAGAAAGTTCATAAACAATTCAAGAGTTTCATCAATGCCGATTTTTATTTTCGTTTTTCTTCATTGTTGAAATCGCTTGATTATTGTTGTGAATATCAAAACCTATCACAATGAAGTTCTTTCAACAATGACCAAAAAAGAAAATATAAAATCGGCACTGATCGAACTCTTGAATTGGTTATGAACTTTCTTCCCTGAAAGTTAGAACTCTCTAGGTTTGAATTTCTAGGAGCAGCATTGACATTTCGTGCAAAGATAAAAATTCATAAGATATATACGGAGATAGTGCTGCCATCTTTTGTTGAAGATCGTTGTTTTACATTAACCTTATCCTACACCAGACCTGTGGCGTATTTAGACATAGTTCTGAAAACCAATTACATAATTTAATCGTTTCGTATCAAAAGGTGCTAAGTTCCAACAAGAATTTGTGAACATGGCGACAGACAAACACGTACTAGAACTGTGTTTAAATGTTCGGAGTGATACTTATTATAAAACGTAAACGGCACATCTATTCCAAAACAAATATTTATCTTGGTGTGACGTCTTTCTTCTAGCACATTAAGGGTCATTATTATGTGCCAAAATATTACGATATAATCTGTGTAAACGTATGTGCGTAGTTACTACGGAACGTGCTATTCACGTGAGTATTCTTTCCCGTTTTATTTTCACTATTACCTTCTAAGCACCGTGCTAACTTGGCGTTGATTCTCCGATTCCCGTACAAAATTTGCTACAAGAAATAGTGACTTCGCAGGTTTTATAAAAAGCAGGAAAGCACTAATTAATAGAACATCGTTACACGCAAAATTCTAAAGATGTTTTATGACCTTGGTTGGTTCGTTCAATAAATGTTAATTTCATAGTCATAATTCGAAATGGCAGGAAAGATAAGGTGAGATATCTGATTTTTCTTTTTAAAAGAAAAATCTGGAACCGAGACCTTATTATCTGAAAGTTGAAGCAATATCTTACGAAAGTGCGTACAAGATTTAGCCAAGGAATATTCTTGTTCAACTCTTCTTCCTTTCCCATGCTATCGATGAATAAATTTAATCTTTGTAGAACCAAGTAATAATAACTTAGATCTTCCCTTTTAAGTTACATGGTTTGGAAGTAATGTATTAAAACTTACGCTCGAAACTTGGTTGCATGGAAGATCCATGAAGCTTCCCTCTTTTCTCTGGTAGAAAGGAGACTTACCTTTAGTTTGCAAGAAAAGAAGTTTCCGTTATCATCTTGAACACATTTTTTCGTTTTATTTCCCCTTCCTGCTTTTTGGAAACATTATATGGAAGTTTTCTGAAGTTATGCAATATTGTTCACTAAAATATTCTTTTTCAATATGGTGAGAATATATTTCACTAGGATACACGTTTTAATTCTTCATAACTTTTATTTTCTTCCTCACTTTTAAAAGGAAATTTTAATATGAAAATTGTTTTCTGAAAATAGATTAATTTTCAAATAAAAATGTAAACTTTATTGTTTCTGTTGTCGTTTTATATATTCTAAAGTCACGAGGTATTCACTCTGGTATTTGCGCAATCGAACTATAATTTTGATTCTAAAAGTGCTGCAAGACGGGATATTCAAACCTAGCCTATCTGTGCGAATTAGTGTATTACCGAGCCGAGACCAATACTATACTAACACAATAGGACAAACAGCATATATCTCAGTGTCGGAGGGTGCGAGTTAGCTTGGCGGTTTTGGAGTAATGGCACCGAGACTGATCATCTTCATTTTCATATTACCTCTAGTACATCAACATGCCAAAACCGCCGAAGACAGGAAAACAACAACAGTCATGCAAACCTGATCCACAGTCACGCCAAAACCATCATCACTAGGAGCAATATCTAAACACAAGAGTTGCACCGATCAACGCACACGATCACGCACTCAACCGTCACGTCACTCAGACAACGACAAGTCACCACCAAGTAAAAGATCACATACGTTAGTTAAGTGCTTCAGATTCCGATTCCGATCAAGAGCAGCTAATGAACATCACATCTTCCGACCACGATCAACAGCTAGCAACTTCTAAAGCTCCTCTTCACTTTTTTCTTCTGACAAAATTTGATACCAGATTTCAAATGTCAAAACAGATCTTCCAACAATTAATGAAATATGTTCCACGATAAGCTATTCACCAGATCCTATCGAACCTCCTGATCGTACATTAGCTGCCGCAATCACAAAAAGTAAAACTTTGAAATCTTCGGTAAAGATGCCTAACTTCTAGACCCATTCGTATGCAACCACCTCCTAGACGAACTCCATAATAATCTGTAGTCATTTGGGGGGTTGACCCTGATACCACCGATGAAATAGTTGAAACCAAATTACAGGCAAAAGGACACACGATAATAAAATGTCTCAGAATCAAGAGACAAGAAGGAACCAACAATTACATGGTTAGAGTCCTCGCTACAGATCAACAAACTATATACTCATTATTACAACGAAAGGCACACATATATAAGAGAGATATAGAATCGAACCATCACGCACTCAAAGGCCGATGCCTCTCAGCCAACCCACCCAAATGTAGCCAGTGTAATCAACAGCATCCAACGTTTTCATATAAGAGCCAAGGCAGACCTAAACCTGATCGAAACAACTCCAGCTTCCTTGCAACACCCCTCAAAGCTTCAGGTCTCCCGACTTCTGACTCCTATATCACTCATCTTCAACCATTGACCAAGTCATTTCCTTTCGGACTATCACTTTTCAAAACCTCTACCCGTTTCAAAGACAAGCACCATTTTACATCCAGTTACAGTAGCTGCCAAAGAAATCTTCCAAGTACAGCATATACGAACAAAAACACCAGAGGTGCAAAAAGTGGAGCCAAGTTCTTTAGCCCTAAAAAGGTGTGAAATGGGAGACGGATGAGCCAAGTTCCTTGGTGACAGCATGTAACAGGAACAAAGGAACTTGGCGCGAGCTGGCAACAGCCTTAGGGT
>JAGDQP010002829.1:58831-100092 GCA_022664845.1 Lepisma saccharinum
TTTTTTCTTACAGAACCTCAAAATCGCTGATTTCGCAATAAACTCTTGTTCCTGTATAGCATGCTGACGTTTTGTGACACGCGGAACTCGGCTGCATGCACTGCCGTGCGTGTTGATACTCCCCTCGATTCACGTTGCCTCGTTGCTGCGCCAAGAATCCCACGGCAGGCCGCGCATCGAACTTGAGGAGTTTGGAGGAACTGCGTCTTTTTATCACAACCAGAATCTGCAGTGCACTGCGCCACATGATGCAGATATTCCCTCATACTCCAGAGCGCTGCGTCCGAATGGGGAAACTTCCACATTCTGCCTGTATAACATGCTCCTAGCAGTGCTAACGTTTGTGACGAGTAAAACTTGGTGGGACACGCAGGAGTATTGAAAGTTGGCGCGAGGAACTAGGTTCATCCATGTTCCATTTCACCACTTTTTAAGGTTGAAGGAGTTGACTGGACAGTTTGCACCCCTGGTGCTTTTGATCGTATTTCGCAGCTTTTTACACTTGTGTAATGTATATACTCGCTTCGCCTCATTTTGGCGCTGCCCCCAGAATTCCAAAATGGCCTCGCTGGGGCGCACCCCTTTATCGCAATCAGGCTCCAGCTGGGAACTGTACCCTAGTAGGGGAGACGAGCCGAATTTATTCTAACCTACTCGTAATGGTACACCTTCATACCAAATTTCGTTTCTCTAGCTTCAGTCGTTATAAAGTGGGGCTTAGGCGGGCATTTTGGATAAAAGATGGACATTTTAACGTTTTCTTATATTTTCATGACATACTCGTGATGATACACTGTCATACCAAATTTCATTTCTCTATCTTGAACGATGTGAAAAATGGTATTTCAGCTGCCATTTTGAATCAAAGATGGTGAATTTTTTAAAACCTTGTTATGTTTTCCTAAACTACTCTTGGTAATACATCATTATGCTAAATTTCGTATCTCTGGCTCAAGCAGTTGGAAAATGGATTTATGACGGCCGCCATTTTGGATTCAAGATGGCGTCTTTAGAGATATTTTGTAACATTTTCATAATCTACTAATAATGTTGTACTGTCAAACTAAATTTCATTATTCTAGCGGCAGCCGTTTAGGCTGTGTATTCTTTAAAATTTTAGGTTTGGCGGCCATTTTGAATCCAAGATGGCGACCTTTTCAAAATGTCGGAATTTTTCCTTTATCTACTTATCATTCTCTTCCTTCATACCAAATTTCATGTTTCTAGCTTACTCCAAACACCCTAAACAATATGATGAGTGAGTCAGTGAGTGAGTGAGTGAGTCAGTTAGCCTAAAATGTGCAATTTCAGGGGTCCACAACTAGAACATGGTTTGAGATACGAATATGAAATTTTGTACATCTGCACATATTTACCATATCTCCTTAACGGCAAAAGCTCATATTCCTATCTTTAACATCTTTTTTCTTATGGGGCCCCCAAATCGTCGATTTTGCCATAAACTCTTGTTCCTGTATAACATGCTTCTGGCAGTGCTGACGTTTTCTGACGTGATGAACTTGGCTCATGCACTGCCGTGCATGTTGATTATAGTCCGTACGTTTTCTTCTCAGTCAAACCTGTCAACCCCGAGTAATTTCTTCATGATCATTTCACCGAGAGCACTTATACATTATCATTCATAATACACACATACTACTGACCAAAACTGTCACTTACCTTGGCATCACCTTTGATCATCAAATGGCATGGCGACCACACCTAAATACAATCGTATTTAAAGTATACAATAGGCTAGATCTCCTAAAACGCCTCACAGGTTTCATTTCGGGCCTACAGCCAACGAACCGAGCTGCCGTAGCTCAGAAGTAGAGTATTGGCGTAGCATTCGGGAGGACGGAGGTTCGATCCCGGCGACCGATCCTCCTGATTGAGGTTTCTCCAAAGTTTTTCCTCAGTAACACCAGGCAAATGCCGGGACGCTTCCTTCAACGTAGGCCCTGGCCGACACCTTCCCAAATCCTTTCCTTTCCCCTATCTCGTACTGAGCCTTAGATGCCTAAAGGCCGCAAAATGAAATTCAAATTCCTACAGACAATAACAGTTCTAAATAGGAATGGCATGGAGACGAGACGAAACTGACATGACTCTCGTTCTCGTCTCGAATTTTTGAAGCCAGTCTTGGTTTTGTCTCGACCTGAAAATTCCGGTCACGGTCTTGGTTGTGGCCTCGACATGTTAGTTTAACAGGTTTCTAAATTATATTTAAATTGAATGAATAACTGTTACGTTAAAATAGAAAATAAACATTTTAGTTTAAACTTTCTACCAGATAGATTTATAGAAATAAATGTACGTACAGTATGTGACAAAAATTTTACTTATTGCTACTATTCCCACATATACTACATCATCTGGAACAACTAAGTCATACATACGACAACGTCAAGTTAATCATCCACTACTTCTCGACACGATCCACGCAACAACCGCTCTGCATCATCGAACAACCATGATACACACACCTCTTTCCTTCTATTTTCCCCTCTACAATCAAATCGTTCCCTCGAATCATCCCGATCATGACATCCTTACCAATTAGCATATCCCAAACACCTAGCCATTTATAGCATCGTAATATTTTCCACCATCCCACAACAAATTGTAACTGGAGCCAAACAAGTCATTTTTCATACCACATATTCAAGTCCATTTCGTAGTTGCACCTTTTATAAATACAGTTTAATCATAGACAACAATAGAACAGGAATGAATGTGGATATTGTAATATTATTCTCGAACATTAGCTCACTCAATAAACATAAGCCATTGTTCGAAGCTTTATTGCTGGAACGAAAAGTCACAGGCTTTCCTACTAAATGAAACACACTGTCCACCACAACCATTCTGCAAACTTTCCGCCTATAAATTAATTCATCAGGCAAACAATATGCTATCGCCTCCATTACATAACCAGAGCTTAACATTCCCTTAACGTTATAATTCAGAAACTCACATATAACTTTAATCATCATGTATTTTCATCCAAATAACCCCACACTATTGCAATTTTTAATATGTCTCCAATGACATCAAAACATACATCATTATAGCAGTTATTAATATTCATAATAGACCTGGAAGACAGAAAAGACAATTCACCAATTATATCAGCAACAATACAAATGACATACTACAATTACCCAAACTTACCCGTTCGATTACACAAACCACCCCAAATATAGTCATCTTATCCCTAACCTTATTCAACGCTCTCATCTAGAATATCTGGATACTACAAGAAGCAACTATGTACTTATCAAACTCAGTCTACACCGTCGACCATCTAAAAACATTTGACCTACCTCCATTACAAACCAGCACAAGATTCGCTCTTGCCAATTGGACTCACTACTGAAATTTCATCAGCGACAAACTGCTAAACTTTGAGGAACCCACCAACGAGGACGAACACTACCAGACGCTACAAATCAGCACCGAAACCCTTCAGACAGCTTCAGTAAAGAACGTCGGAACATCTACAACGACGCCATACGCGTACAAGCCAAAATTATCACCGGAATATCTCACACAGGTTAAATGTTCTTGGTAGACTTTCTGAGACTATATGAGAACTCGCAACCCGACAGCTTTGCAACCCCGGAGACAACTACTACTATCAGTTCGAAAGAACGTAACTGCATACCAACTTAGATAATGGGTAACCAACTTCAAGACATAGCGCATCTGACGAAATTATGGAAACGTTTGAACCTTCTCACTGGTAGTAGGATAACAAAACATACCCATTGCTTCAAGACAATCAACCAATTCAAACTGATCAGGAAGAAACCCAATGTCTTTGCAAAGTATCTACAGGAAATCTTTACACCACAGCAAAATATCATCGCCAGGACGCAAGTGAACAGACTCAACTTTACGTCCCCAGAACTACAACCAAACCCAGCTGATTGTCTCAAGGAAAACAAACCGCTCACTGTATCGATCAACATCTCTTAACCTTTATCGAAAGAAAAATACCGCTCTAGAGATCTAAAAAAAATCGTCACATCGTCTTCTTCAACTACTAGCAGTCATCTACAATTTCGTGTTCCGTTCAGGTTGCATTCTAGCACAGTGGAATTCTTCTAAAATCTCGGTAAGCCTCCAACGACAAAGTAGGCTACTACCGAAACATCCAACTCACTTTCACCCTAAGCAAGATCCAGGATTAACCTCTCCGTCTTTCCACTTATATTATTGCAACAGTCCGTTTGGATGTTGGCCTCAGCAACACAGCAGGCAAGCGCGATTCTTGGAGACGATGTGCAGTGAAAGGAATGCAAGGAGAAGAGACCACGTTCTCTAAGTTTCGTTCCTCACAAGGAGAAACGGTCGCCCAGAGAGGTTATCCCTCTAGGTGCAGGCGAAGGTATATGAGCTACAGGTTGCGGTTCTCCGAAGAAAAACGGTCACCCGCGGCTCACAGATTGCGAAAAGGAGAAGATGAGCTACTGGTTCCGGTCCTCCGAAGAGAAACGGTCGCCCGCGGCTAACAGGTTGTGAACTGGAGATGATGAGTTACTGGTTCCGGTCCTCTGAAGAGAAACGGTCGTCCGCGGTCCACAGGCTCTGAAAGATGTAGGCATGCAGTAGATTCCGTACTTCGAAGTGAGATTTCTAGAATGAAAGGCGAAAAGGAAGTATTGCCCACACTGGGATATATATCGCGTTCCAAGTTCCGTTCCTAGCTGAAGAAGCTGGCGCTTGGGGAATCCCTCGAAATTGAAGAGAACTTATTCAATAATAAAAATCGCGTGGTTTCTAGAAATACTCGCTTTATTGTCACAGAAGCAATAATAAACCACTATTAGCACCGATCTAACGGCAGGGTACATGCTCGTTCGGGATATTGTAAAATATAATCAAATAATAATAGCTGCTGATTTACATAATCGAATAATTATAAAAAGAAACATTAGTTATTATCAAGATAATTGCAATACAGCCCTAGTTATATTGTCAGTTAAATTACATCTAAAGTTGTTTTAACGTATCTGAAACATAACAAAACGAATTACTAAAAGTTGCTAACTGGAGCGCCATCTCTTATGCTAACTATTGGATACAATTTCTACATAGTAAATTTTTAAAGCCTTTTGAACAGTCTGCTATTCAGCAGTATTACATTGTCAATCATTACAATACATGCAAACCGTCATCCCTCGTCCTTCTTGATTTAGATAAAACTTTCGACAACATTTGGAATGCACGACTCATCTGGAAACTACTAACCTTTAATCCTTTAATAATATATATCAGATTTATTTACAGCTTCCTCACCGAAAGTCTCGCACACATCACTATCAATCATACAATCTCTTTCCCTATCTTTTTACATGAAGGAGTTCCACAAGGATCAGTGCTCTCCCTAGTACTATACTGTACAGATCTACGACTTTTACCAACATCTCTTAACCTTTATCAATATACAGCATTTTTAGTCAAGACTCAAAACATTCGGCAAATCAACCATACAATGCAAACAGCAATTGACACATTCACCAAGTGGTGCTTTACCTGAAAACTAACAATCAATGCCGCTTACAACACAAGTAATAATCTTCAAACCACCAAACCAACGTTCCCATGTTCAATGAAACTCATCGAAACTTCACCTAACTGTACAATACAAATCAAACCATCACACACGGTCAAATACTTGAACCTCACCCTTGATATCATCTACCCTGGAAACCACATCTAAAATATATCACCAACAACCCCACCACCACCACCATACAAAAGTCCTATCCTTAAACGACTTACAGGCACAACATGGGGTCTAGCACCAACCACTACCATAAATTCAAAGCATTAGTAAGTCATCTCTTAACCCACAGACACCCTACTGTGTCATCATCATCCTATAAGCTCAAAATTTTCGAACGTCACGCATTCCGTATTGCTTATCGAATGAACCTTCCCAGCCCAAGAGCATCCTATACGCAGGGATTCCGCCAGGATTTTCAGTTTTGGGGAGTGTAATTCAAAACTGGGAGGGTGTAAGTAGAGTTTTGCAAGGTTTCCATCGATATTTGACCATAAAAGTTTTAAGTTGGGCATGCTCATGCTTAAGGCGTTAGCTTTCTGAATGAACGCGAATATAATATGGGTTAGAGTCCTGGACAGGATAAGAATACTTTTCCTGCTCGTCAATAAGACAATAGTAACTTCTTTTAACAATAGAAATGACTAAAGTGTAGAATTTGCAAGCAAGCATAAAAGTTGTCTATACTATAAAGGTAAGCAAAAAAGTTCTGTCGCTTTTTCACCCACCACCTTCGAACATCGATATGTCATCTAAGATGTACCTGGAAGATCAAAAATAGTCCTCATCAGTATCGACGGCCTTCTGTCAACGTTCTGGAAGGCCAGGGATTCCATCACGGTAGAACTTGGTGGACCGTGAAGCGAAGAAAGTATCAAGTGCATTTTGCACCTCTACTATTGATTTGAACTGGCGTCCTCTAAGGTGATTGTCCAAGTAATGGAACAGGTGAAAATCGGACGGTGCAATATCCGGGGAGTATGGCGGATGCAATAGTCTTTCCCATCCAAGGCGTAGAATGGTGTCCCGGGTCATCCTAGCCACGTGGAACTTAGCGTTGTCCTGTAACAGGAGGACTTCTTTGCGATTCAGAAGTGCATGCTGGCTCCAGAGTTTTGAGTTTTTCTTGAACACGGCTCAACTGCTAACAGTACACAGTTGCATTGATGCTCTGACCAGCTGGTAGCAGTTCCCGATGCACGATGCCGCGAGCAGTTCACCAAACACACAAGAGGGCCTTCTTCTGGTGCAGTGCTGGTTTCGGCTGTTTTGGAACCGGTTCGTGGGATGCTAACCAATGATGACGGCGCCGTGGAGCTTCGTACAGGACCCACTTCTCATCACATGTCAACACCTTGTCCAGAAATGGCTCCTTCCTCAGACGAGACAGCAAAGAAACACAGGTGTTTGTTCGCGTGTCCTTCTGGCCCGGAGTCAAATCATGTGTGACCCATCGACTCAACTTGTAGTGCTTCCCAAGTTGATGGAGGTGCTGCCGAATGGTTTCTCCACTCACACTGAATTGTACTCACAGTTCCTCACATGTCTGGCCACTGTTCGCCTCAATTGCTGCCTGAAGATCTTCATTTGGCACCTGTGTTGGTCTTCCTGCACGTGGTGCGTCTTCGAGTGTTTCGTCACCGTCCTTAAACTTGGTAAACCACCGCTTCACTGTCCGCATAATCACGACACCCTCACCAAAGGCCTGGCATATCTTCCGCCCTGCTGCAGCTGCGTTTGACCCCAGTTTGAACTCGTACAGCATACACGCCCTTATGATGCTCTGTGGAGGTCCCATGTTCACTCTGTCCTTCCGCACGTTCACGGTGTAACTGAACTCCTACAACCTGGTAGTATGTTGGTTATACCCACACCAACAACTGACCTTCGCCTGATCTCCATTCGCATTCAACTCACGGTGTGAGGGCCAATTGAACATAGACTTCCACAAAAAGCGACAAAACTTTCTTGGTTCCCTTATATTACGTCAAACTGAGTGTGACCTTGCAAAAGCTTCTAAGCAAACATACGAAGTAGTGAATAAGAATTTTTCTCACTTCACTGACGTGATTTTTTTATCTTCTGGCTATGACAAATAGGTCTACAAACACGATCTTAGTAAGTAGGGAACTAAGTCCGATGCAGTATACTGGTTAACGTGTTGAACTTTCAAGCTGTAGATCTAGATTCGATCCTCAGTTAAGCCACTACTTTAAAAAAAATATATTTGTATGACAATGATGCCCTGCCTGCGAAACGCAAGTCACTGGATAGTCGAGAGATTAATAAGTATGTGTGTGATCGTAATACATGAATTAAATTGTTACATGATTAATATCACCTTCCCTCGTGTTTTTCTTTCTTATATCGTGTTTTATCTCTTCCTTTAGTTCTCTTTCTCTCTGTTTTGTGTATATGTGTAAATTCTCTCTCTTTCTCTCTCTCTCTCTCGGAGAGGGTAACGATAACTGTTTGTGTTCCTAAATATAAAAGTAAATTCTTTGAAGACTATTCTTCATCCCCATCTCTCCGTGTGTGTGTTTGAACAAGACTAGAATGGGATTTCTGCCTATCTATCTCGCGGTTCTCTAAAAGATGCTGAAGGACTCAGCTTTCTTCCTCCAAATGGAGCAGTGTTACCAGCAGTGTTCGTGTTTATCGAGAGTTCATTATTGTAGGAAGAAATACCCGACCAGACACTTCTTGTAATTCCTTACAGAATACCTTTCTCCTCCTGCATATATGTAAACAACCTTGTGCATGGTATTATTATTTGTGCCTTATCCCCTCACCAGTATTTTCGTATTTCCATTAAAACAGCCTGAAACCTGGTTTTAAAATAACCTTGAACCTAATGTTAATAATATGCATTAAGTAGTTCATTATCAGGCAAAAACACTTTCACTTTATATACCATTGCGGTTTAGCTATCGGAAGTTCTTTACTTAAAACATATATTTATGGCGTTTAGACATCTCTGACTCAGGCCTCAAAAGTTATTTTTACACTATCTAACCATTCTACGCTGTAAAAGGAAATGTTTATTAAAATTAAGGGGAAGAAAGTTTTTATCAGTGCACCGAGGAGCAAATTTCTTAGAAATGGTCTATCAGCATGCTCATTTAATTTCAAAATCGAAATATTGATAGAAATAATCTATCAACTTGCTACAAAAGAAACGAGCTTACTAGTCTTATTTCAAAACCGGCATCTTCTTATTTCAAATTGAATAAGAATGTTTATATCTCATTAAAAAAAATCTTTCTGGATGCACAGATAACTTCTTTTTCAATTTTAAGGAACTGTTTTTACCGTTTACGAAAATGTTGTTATTGTTTATCATTTCTACTGGGAAGAATCAATTCTACTTGCCAGTACTTGAAAACTGGTTGAAAACAACAAACTCTACAAAGTGTTTGCTAAATAGATGTCGGACCTCTTGAGTTTGTGTTGTGAATTTGGTTACCGCTAGAGCTCTTCAAAATTAAAGAAACCGACAACGCAGCTCAAGACGGGTCATTTGTGGTCGTTCTCCTTTGCTCTTACTTTCCTATTTGTTTGCATTTATTACCTTGTTTCCTGTTAGTAGCTACTTTTTGCCCCGTTGCCATAATTTGAACCATTTCAACCTATCCGACCGAGACAAACCGTCTCATCATAAAGAAAACATGAAAATTATACTGAATAGCGACCAAGACTTCTGGCTCTTTTCTGATGATAAGAATAATAAACGTCCCTCCGTGTGGTTCTGTTTCAAGCGGATGCTATACTGTCGTCAAAGAAAAAGGCATATTCTTGTCAATGTAGCTTCCCTGTTTTACAATTTGTTCAGAAAATGCTGCTACAAAGGATATGACAACAATAATAAATTGCTGGTACAGCAGGTACAATAAAAGAATGGTTTATTGCCTAGAACAATCCCATCACCTAACAAACCAAAGTTTCCAGCTTACAGCAACTTTGTGCATCTCGTTCAATGTTGAGAGATTATTGTGGTTGTGAAAGTGTCGTGTTTGAAGCTCTATGATTCAGTTTCTTTGATTGCGACGCGTCAGCGCCCAATGTCACAATGTAAATGGCTGCTTCATCATAACAATGCCTTGACTATCCATCCGATCGAAGATTTATATATATGTACGTATGTAAGTGGCCCTGGCTCAGTTGGTAGATTGTTGGCTTCGCATTCTGGAAGTCCTGGGTTCAATAGCAGCTGGCACCTATCCTGACTGTTTTTCCCGGGCTGTCCTCTCATACCATTCAATTGATGGGATGGTACATTCAACTTAAACCGTGGTCGATTCCTTCCCTCATAATTTCCCTGCCGTATCCCGGCCTGAGCCATAGATGCCTAAAAGCCAGAAACAGATTTATATAATATATCTGAATTGTATATGGGTGATATATATATGGCGATGAGTTTTATACAATATATTTCTGATTGTGGATTTGCCTGAACCTATAAAACTCATTGTCGCATTCCAGTCTCTTGCATTTACGGTGGAGTGATTTGGAACGGAGGTTGCACCTCACATGACAGGTAACACCTAAATTTTGCATATGAGACTAATTAGAACGGAAGATCCCATTTACCGATAGAAGAGTGTCTGGATTACAGAGCGATTAAATTTAATTTGTGTAAAAGAGGTAACTCTTCTTTTTCTAGGTTTTGCAGGTACGATTACCGGGACCTTTATCCTTAGCGCTCGTCATAAAATAACCAGATACTGCTTATGTTAATTTTGACGATTTGAAATGTTACTAAAATATCGAAAAATAACAGAATTGTGACAGTTAAATACATATACAAAAAAAATCATATGCCATTCGTTTCTCGTAAGTATTGTAAACGAGATAGAAAGCTCGGCGATAGTGTCTTACTTTTCATTAAATGCTACTGGCAACCTGGTCAGTAGCTACTAAAAAAACTTCCTATTGGATACTGAATAGTGTCTTTCTACCCCTCATTAAGCTGCGACTCCACCCTCGCGTCTACATATATCAGCAGTCCACGGTACATACCTTAGTAATCCTCAGCAAAGCTTTTACAGAGTTGCTTCATCATTACCAAAAGAACTGTGGTAGTTATATGGACCAAATGGTCGGATATGAGGACGTAACAAACAAAGGTAACAAGCAAAAGTCACAAGTCCAATTTTAGATTTTTTAAAAAAAAGTGTTGTTCTTTCTAAGACCTTAATGAAGAGGTGTAGTTAATCAAGCAAAGTAATTTTATCACGGAAGGACATATTACGATGGGATAAGTTGTTCTATCAGAAAATTACTTTGTATGATTTAATCCAGTTCTTCATTCAGGTCTTAAACAAAACATAACTCTGTTTATCTAAAAATAGACTTCTGAGCTTTTGCTTGTTACTTCCTCATATATATATATATAATACACAGCCATATTCAATCCACTACTGGATGAGGCCTCTCCCGGAGGGAGGAGGTGGTCTACTGCTCCCACGCTGACCAGACGTGTTGGGAGAGGAGAGCCGAAACCCTCAACTGTGATCGCTACCTCTTTATTCAGGTAGCTCCCCAATTGGCCTCACGACGCTGGGTGGACGCCAATATATTGCCTGAATTCTGTATTTATTTAAGCCGTTTAGACAACTTTGTCCCAGGCCCGGTTGGGATAAAGGAGAGGATATTGAAAGGAAATCGGTCAGGGGCTAGTTTGGAAGTACTATCCCTGATGCATTTAGTTGGTGTGAAGGAGGATCCCTATATTATTTTGTCATATCTACATGGATTTGCCCAGTTGCGTTTCAACCAAGCCTAAATGTGACGTTTGTCCTTTTTTGTTCTTTTGATGCCAAGCCTAAATGAGATGTTTGTCCTTTTTTTTATTCCCGGTGCATTACAAAAATTAAATCGAACATATTAAAAGATAGTGGCATTTGTGTTAATGTAATCCTATGGGTAGGTTATAAATATATAGAATTACAAAGTGTTCCTTTTCTCAATTTGTACAATGAAAACAACTTTTCTAAAATATATAACTAAAAAAATTGTATGTAACATATTTGCTTTTGAAAACCAGGAGGGACACTACGAGTCCCTCTCTGACCTGTTTCCAAATATTCGTTCTCGACACGAACATATTCTTGGGACAGTAGAAAAATCTTGACATTGTAAACGCCTAAACACACTGCAAGTTCTGTTTCTTCTTTCTTTATATTTTTTATTTTTTTTAAATCCATTCTCATATCGTGAGGTAGGGGATGAGGTAAAAACGAGGGCAAAAAATTGTCACCCACATCTTTACCCCCCTTTTCACCCACGAAAACCAACCTTCCTTTCATTAACCACGCTCCGCCAATCATATGATTTCATTAAAACGTCACACATTTCCATCATCCTGATTGGATGCAAAGTTATCTAGCACGTAGTAATTCCGCTTGATTGGTCGTCACCATAGTAACAAAAGATAAACGCAGAAACTCAATGAGATCAGTTTTCCGGCTCAGAAGAGATAGGGAGTCTCTCTCTCTCTCTCTCTTTCACCCTCCTCTAAAAATGTCTCCCCCTTCGTTCCTTCCTTCCCACACTTGCCTACCTTCTGCTTAGTTTCTTACGAAAATCATTCTCTCTCTGTTTCCACTTCTTTCTTATAACCACTTCTATGCCACGTCGTTCTCTACATATCTTTCCGTTTTACTCCTTCGTCCTCCACCCATACTCCCTCTCTTTCCAAAACTATTACTCGGAAGCGGAAAGATGGTTTGAGAAAAGCTTGCGGTGAATTTTCATGGGGAACTATGTGTATGTGTGAAGGTGTAGGAAGGATAGGGGAGAGAGAGAAAGAGTGGAGAATGTGTGTGTGGTGAGTTTGAATGTTGCTTGAAGAGCACGAGATGAGAGAATTAAGAGACAAGAGCACTGTAATAACTTAGTTTCAAGTGGTCAATTTTAACCACGAAATACCTTTATTTGTGAAATGTTTGAGCGAACTTTTCTCCAACGTGATAACAAGAACAAATAACAAGAACAAATAATAATAATAATAATAATAATAATAATAATAATAATAATAATAATAATAATAATAATAATAATAATAAGACAAGTCCAAAAATTACATTCCGACATTTATACGTAGATAGAATTTTGTGCTCAACTCGTTCTGTTTCTTTTGACAAATTGATGAAAAAATATATATCAAATGGAAATCAAACATTAAAGCAAAGTTAAAAACTATCTCGCTTTGAAAAAAAACCTTGGTGTAGTCAGGATTCGAACCCAGGACCCCACGGTCGGCAGTTAACGACGGTAACCACTAGACCAGCAGGATGGTCGCATATATTTTCGTGTCTCATTAAAATTGGTACTATGTATGAACATCTAGTGTTTCTAAAGAAAAAATGGATGATTGCACTTTTCTGTTTTTCTGGTAAAAAAACAAACAAAAACGAAACGTTATACAACGTGTGTAAACCATTCAGAAGACAATTTTCTTTTGGGCAAAGTTGATAGGTATACACACTTCATAATATATTAATGTAAACTACATATAACAGGTGTATGCATAAGTAGTTTCCGGTTTGCCTAAGAGATGGTGCCAGCGAAAAGTACGCAGCGTATTTATTTGACACATACGTCATTTTGTTTGTCTGACATTAAACTACAAACACACACAAGTTGAGTCCGCCAAACACTAGCATCTTTGTTTTATCGTTCAATGATCATGTCGAAGTTTGTGCCTGAAAAAGAGCATTTGCGGCACGCATTGCTTTTCTTATTTAATCAAAGAAAAAGGCTGTTGAAAGTCATCGTGTGCTGGTAGAAACATATGGTGAACAGGCTCCATCGATTAGAACATGTGAGACATGGTTTCGACAATTTAAAAGTGGTGATTTCAATGTGAAAGACAGTGCGCGCTCTGGTAGACCACAAAAGTGCGAAAACGAGCAATTGCAGGTGTTATTGGAGGATGACCCAACTCAAACTCAACAGCAATCGGCAAAAGCATTAAATGTGTCACAAGAAACAATCAGCAGACGTTTACGAGCAATGGGGAAGATCAATAAACTGGGTAAATGGATCCCACACGATTTGAATGAACGTCAAATGGAAAATCGCAAAGTCGCTTGGGAAATGCTGCTTCAACGCCACGAAAGAAAATCCTTTTTGTATCGAATTGTGACGGATGACGAAAAATGGATTTATTTTCAAAACCCGAAGCGGAAAAAATCGTGGCTTTCACCTAGCGAAGCCGGTCCTTCAACACCAAGGCCAAATCGCTTCGGCAAGAAGACGATGCTTTGTGTCTGGTGGGACCAGAGCGGTATTGTGTATTATGAACTTTTGAAGCCCGGTGAAACCGGTAATGCACAACGCTATCTCCAACAAATGATTAATTTAAATCACGCATTGATCGAAAGACGACCGGAATGGTCCCGAAGACATGACAAAGTGACTGTGTTACACGACAATGCGCCGTCTCACACAGCAAAACCAGTGAAAGACACCTTGAAACCGCTTGGATGGGACATCCTTCCGCACCCACCGTACTCCCCAGACCTGGCGCCATCTGACTATCACCTCTTCGCATCAATGGGGCACGCGCTCGCAGAGTAGCACTTCAGCAATTTCGAAGACGTTGGAAAATGGCTCGACGAATGGTTTTCCGCAAAAGACAAGCAGTTTTTCTGGCATGGCATGCATCAATTGCCTGAAAGATGGGCGAAATGTGTAAAAGCCGACGGCCAATATTTTGAATAAAACAAAATTAATTTCGCTTGAAAATTACGTGTTTTCTTTACCACAAAACCGGCAAAAGCTTATGCATATACCTGGTATTATTGCTCAAAATAAGCAATAAGAACATTCAGGTCCTGCTGTTTCGGGCCGTTCCGTCGAATTCATCTTATTTCGTGAAGTAAAGGGGTTTATTCAGGATTCTCAAATTTGATGTAATGATTGATTGTGAGGCTGAAGATAAAGCAAACGCATCGCGTAATTCTATATAGTGCTTACTGACACTCTTTCTCTCTGCGAATAAATTTTACATTTAAGTAGCGACAAACTTCAAAGTTGGAGTTCTGGTCTCCCAACAGATACCTTCCCCAGGTGGCGGATAGGGAAATGTCAACCACATATAATGGGAACTGATCATGTTCCGGAGCGGACCAAAGCCAATACTACTGTCCTGCAGTTAGTAGAGGGATCTGCAAAGTTTAGGGGAAGATAACCCCGAACAAACTAAGCTTCACTATTACCGCCCTGAGACTGAAGATGAACAAGGCAAGGCTCACTGATGGACAAAGGACAACATCTTTACCTTTACTGCGAGAACATAGAAATGACAACTCTACACTGTTAAACCATTTCAAGAAACAGCAAAAACGTTGGTTCTATGGATTCTCCTGGAGTGAAAAAATCTGGATATAACTGTATACTAGTCCCTCCATTCGGTTCTTGGGCGGGGACCGCTTCAGGGAGCTCCAAGAGCAGGATTGAGGAAGATCTTAGAATACGAACGCGGGATATATGAACGTTATACAAAACGGCATGAGATGGACATAGTGTTAGTGATAAAAGAAGTCTGGTAGGTATAGGTCAAGAAAGCATTAGACAGGGCAAATGCACTTTCTGCTACGGGGGACCTCAGTCACACAGTTTTGGAATAAAATTCCTGGTTAGGAGCAGTACCTTTCCAGCAGTTCAGAACATAGAGTTTGTGAATGAAAGACTACTCTAGGTTAATATCTATACTCGATGATGCAACACAGTTTTAATAAATGCCATGCTTCGACTGAGAGAGATGATGATAACGGAAAAGATAAGTTTTACAATGAACCAGAGAGACTGTTTGATGAACTACCGAAGTATAACCCAAAGATTGTGTTGGGGGACTTCAATGTTTAAAGTAGATTGGGAACAATCTTTTACACCTACTGTAGGCAAATCAAATTTTCATGAAGTCACCAACAATAACGTATTAGAAATAATAACTTTCGCAATTTGAGTAACCTAAGAGTAAAGAACATGAACTTTGAACATGAAGAAATACATAAATACACATATACATCTCGTGATAGCAAAACACACAACCAAATCAACCACGTATTAGTAGTTAGACGAAGACATACTAAAATAATGGACGTTAGAGCTTACACCGACCATCAGATAGTCATCAGTCAAATTAGAGAGAAGTATTGCATCGGAACAAGGAAAAGCAAAGGGTGAAAACAACTGAAATTCGAAGCAAAACGATTATATAATCCAACAGCAAAAGCAGATTACCAACTTGAAGTCTCAAATAGATTTGAATCTTAGCCGACTGGAGTAATAATAAAGATCACACGAATACTCAAATTAATGTGAATAAGGTGTGGAAAATTGAAAATGAGAGCATGTCGGTTTGGAAATAAGAGTACTGATCTTATTTCTAAATCGATATGTTTTCCTTTTGAATTAAATGAGTATGCTGATATCTATGCCATTAATAATTATGCACTTAAATATCTCAAAATAAGCGCTACAAGGAAGTCAAATATGCAAAAATATTCACCTGTGAAAACACGTTAATCTTTCGTAAACGCTATATTCCAGTTCGTTCATGCTTCATTTAGCTCATACGATTTAGTATGGTAAAAATTGCTGTTATTAATACTTTCACTCTCAAATACACTTGTTCACATACTTAAATAGCCTTGCTTAGAACAACACTTATTTTAAATACAACTATTTTTTAATTAAAGTAAAGCGGCACTACTTACAGTTCAATATTACAATTGATTATGACATGATGTCTTAAATTTTCAAACTTGAAACTTTTGTTTTCGACAAGAATGTTATTGTACTCCGAACAAAAGCGTTCTACTTCACTAAATACAATTATATTTACAATATTTAAGGTTAATGTAAAACAACAATCTCCAATAAAAGATAGCAGCACTATCTTTGTATGTGTCTAATATATTTTTATCGTTACACGAAATTTCAATGCTGCTCCTACAAATTCAATCCTAGAGAATTCAAACTTTCAGGGAAGAAAGTTCATAACTAATTCAAGAGTTCGATTAATGCTGATTTTTTATTTTCGTTTGTTATCATTGTTGAAATTGCTTGATTATTGTTGTGAATTTCAAAACTGATAACAATGAAGCTCTTTCAACAATGAACAAAAGAGAAAAAAATAAAAATCGGTATTGGTCGAGCTCTTGAATTGGTTATGAACTTTCTTCCCTGAAAGTTTGAACTCTCTAGACTTGAATTTGTAGGAGCAGCATTGAAATTTCGTGCAACGATAAAAATACATTAGACATATACGGAAGTAGTGCTGCCATCTTTTGTTGAAGATCGTTGTTTTATATTAACCCTAAGGGCAACAATATCTCACACATCAAGCTCAAGGTCATCTTCATACTGTCCATGTCTCGTACTTAGCTTTTCTAGGCAGACCTTTGTTTCGGAGTGTGGTTCACCAGTTTCTTTCGGGGACCTAAGCTTCATATGTATACAAAATGCACATAATTACGCTTAAATGTATAGTAATTTTGTACAGAAATCGGAATTTCACGGAATACAACCCTGTCTCTAGGTATACAGAATCTTTAAGCATGTTCAGTGCATTTCTCACATCATCTATTATGTGATCAGTGCATTTTGATGTTTGTTTGTAGTGGCTCTGAAATATGCAAAATGTTTATATGAATAATTCATATATAATTTGTATCTGGTGTAGTAAAAAGTAATCCATTATTTTTGCATGACATTGAAGGCTTGACTTACCATAGTTAGAATGATCCGATTTAGGTCACATATGCGCCGTTTTGTTCGATAACGTGTTGCCATTTGGAAGGTAATATCATGATGCCTCTCTCATAGAAGCCCTTGTCCCTATTGGCAAAAAAATGAGACAGTCGATTTTCACAAGCCTGTCTTGAAGCGAATTTTTCACCAGCAAACGTGTTCGCCATGGACAGGAACAGATGGTAATCACTCGGTGACAGGTCCGGACTATAAGGTGGATGCATAAGAACCTCCCAACCAAGCTCCCGGAGCTTCTGGCGAGTCACTATCGATGTGTGTGGCCTGGCGTTGTCCTGGTGGAACACAATGCCTCTCCTATTGGCCAAAGCTGGGCGCTTCTGGGCGATTGCTGCCTTCAGACGGTCCAATTGTTGACAGTATAGTTCCGAGTTAAGGGTTTGGCCGTAGGGGAGCAGCTCATAGTAGATAATTCCCTGCCAATCCCACCAAACACACAGCAAAACCTTCCTGGCCGTCAATCCTGGCTTGGGCACCGTTTGCGCCGGCGCACCGCGCTTCGACCACGACCGTTTTCGCGTGACGTTGTCGTAAGTGATCCACTTTTCATCACCAGTCACCAACCGCTTCAGAAATGGGTCGCTTTTGTTGCGATTCAGCAGTGATTCGCAGATGGAAATTCGGTCCATGAGGTTTTTTTGCGTTAACTCGTGTGGCACCCATACATCAAGCTTCTTTTTGTATCCAGCCTTATGCAAATGGTTCCACACGGTTTTTTGTGCAATGTTTAGCTCTTGGGCAATCGAAACAGTGCTTACATGACGGTCGGACGCGACAATGTCCATGATTTTATCGACATTTTCGACACTTGGCCTTCCAATGCATGGTACATCTTTGACGTCAAAATTACCGGAACGGAATCGACGAAACCAAAATTGCGCGTGATTGGCTGTTACAGTATCAGGACATAAACACTATTCACATTTGCAGCCGCCTGGCTTGCGTTTTCGCCTTTATCGAAGAAAAACTGTAAAATATAGCGTATTTTCTCTTTGCTAGTGTCCATTTTGACGCGCGCTCACACAACACTGAGTCAACTCATCACAACTATCTGAACAGTGTTTTTAGTACGCAATCTCATCGTTTGAACGCCATCTCGTTGAACCCGATCGGACTTATACAACGCGAGATACAGATCACTGAAGCCATCTATTGGCAAAATAATGGATTACTTTTTACTACACCATATATTATGTAACATGTATTTAAAAAATCGTTGAAATATGCATTTGCATATGTAATATGGAAATACATAACTATTCGAACCCTAAGTGATATTAGAAAAGTGTTTCTCCTGCATAGATAAGATAATTTTTCTCAATTTCAAGAGACCGTTTTTTACCGTGTAAGTTTAAACCCATAAAGTATTTTTTCTTATTGTTCATTATTTTTCAGGAGCTTCGTGAGACCAGATATGATCTAGGGGAGGCTGACTTGAGAAAAGCTTAACAACCAGAAATGCCTTAACAACCTATTATTGTAAAAATTACTATTAATAATTATAATTACCACACATGTTAATGTACTGTACCATCCGTTGGTCTCGAAAAAAAATCACTGTTCTAAACATCAAGTAACTGAGCTCAAATCCAATCAATCAACTAATATACAAGTTTGAGTTGAAACTTGTATTTGAATTAATTTAAGAAAATTATTAATCAGTGGCCCTATTCCCGTGATCTAGCGGTTAGCGTCGTGGATTTGAAAAAGGTTTGAGGAGACGAGTAGTTTTCAGTCCTATCAGAGCCATCCTGAGATTTTTTAAAGGTTTCCTGTCTCACAAGACAAATGCCGGGGCAGTATCTACAATAAAGGCTTTAGCCATCATCTTCATCCTATTACCCCAGGGTTGTGCTCACGAAGGGACGCCATCCTTCAGACAGGTTGTAATAGGTTGTAGCAGTCATACTAAAGAGTTATAGTAGTAGTAATGAATCCTAATGATAAGTCACTCTCGTGGGTTGCCAAGTGGATGGGAATTTCTCAGATCTTCTTTAGTCTGCCTGAGGGAGCGATACTTGGCCATTATTCAAGTACAAGAAAGTATGTTAAAAAGCCTTAACCGTGAGTGTTCACTCACGAAAAGTTAATTCTGTCCCAAAACAAGATATTTCAGAGAAGAAACATTAACCTCATATTTGATTCGGTTCTAATCCGATTTGTGGCATAATTTATTATTATTATTATTAGCCTTAGTGAGACCCGTTAATGTGCACCAGGGGGGTTACACCCTCTATTGGGGAAGGAATGTTACAGGTATTAAGATGTTTAAGATGGGATTGGTCAAAGAAGGGTGAAATACACTGCTTATCTTTATGTGACTTAACTTCATATTAGACATGTTTCATAATTTGGCAGTAGGATCTGCGGAATCATGAAATGCCTTCACGTCACTGTCGCATGTGTTTGTTAGCGGGAACTATTGTATGTTCTCTTCTGTCCCCTGGGTTTGTGGCAGAGATGGTGAGCCTTATCAGTAGCAATGAATTGCTGTGCGTGTGATCGTGTGATATAGTATGGTGGTTGCGGATCAGCGAAAACGGTGAGGTGATGGATTTCGGGGTGGTTGTTAGGAAGGGTGAATAATTTGAATTTGAATTTGAATTTTATTAAAGGTCTTCAGGCAATGGCTCACATCGAATGAAGGATAGGAAAATTGGTGAAATAAAGAAAGTGGAAGGTAACGGGAGAACTCCGAGGAAACCCACGCACACGATATTTGGTCACCACGAAGCTCACATGTCACGAGCCTAAATTGAACCTGGAACCCTACGACCCAGAGGTAGGGCTATACCACTAAGCCATGTCGGTCCCAAGAAGGGTGAAAGATACAGGCTGAGTAATAGATCTAGGGGCGGGATATGAGAGGTATGTGAGGTGTATTGTAGGTATATACTGTTGAGGAAAAGGGAATTGCAGATTTCGTAGCAGAAAGTTATATAACGAGTGCATAGAGTCTGAAGATGGTAAAGTATGTTTGTGGCATGGTAACTCATTCATAAAGCTTAGCAACGTGACTATACGGAATGTGTATCTTTCTAAGATTTTGGGATCTAGGCAACGTGAACGTAAGTTAGAACTGTCCGCAAATAATTTTGTAAGTATTAAGCACTACAGTTGGATTTAATCCCCATAAAGTACCTGTGATTCGTTTCAGAAAATTTAAGCTTTCTTAGTGAGTGTTTTCATATGACGATTCCATGTAAGGTGATGATCATAGGTGAGTCCTATGTATTTACTTCGCGGGTACATCTGATTTGTAAAAGAAGGTTTAAGTGATTCGGATTTCGCTTAACTCTGGAGCGATGATTTGGTGGTATAGAGGTGATAGCTTCAGTTTTCGTTGGATTGATTACAAGTTGCCTTTAGTCGCACCATTGGCTGAATGTGTCTATTGTAGTTTGTATGGTGTGATTAATTTGTTAAATGGTTTGTACTGTTTCTAAAAATGATGTGTGATCTGCGTCATCTCCGACCTACTAGCATATATTAAGTAGTACTTCTGGTAGGTCGGAACTGAACACTATGTGTATAAACAGTGTAAATACTTGTCCTTGTGGTACTCCAGTATTTAAAAAGATGGAAAACGAATTGGTCTGGTTCCTAGTGATGTATCCAAGGCGGTTGGTCAGAATATTGTAAATATAGATATATCAGATAAAGTCTATGGGTAAATGGAATTGTAGAAGTCTTCCTGTTGCCAGACACTTTTTGGGGATCAAATAGCGCAAAGTAGGATGGATTACGGGCGTTATAGTGTTTTGTGATGTGGTTGATAAATCAAAGAAGTTAATGTGAAACGTGCCTGGTGATCTGATAATAGATGTATATTCTTCTGGTGTATGTGTACCCGAAAAACAAGCATGCGTTCTAGGATAGTCCGGTGGTTTATGTTTAAGAAATATGAGAGACTTAGAATATGGAAATAATGGATCTAGTTTGTAAGATGAAGTTATATCTGGCGGTGAGTAATTTCAATAAGTCAGGTGGTGTCCTTGTTTCATATAACTATAGATTATACCGTCTAACCCAGGAGCGATACTTTCTTGCAATCTATTGTCTTGTTGTGTAGCTAGTAAGGATGTGTACAAGCGACCCCATAAGCAGAGTACGGATAGGTAATATGTCAGATATGTTGCGAATAATAATGAAATATGATCTATGTATATGTAAGAATGCGATGTTGTCTTGACTAGTACTTCGGTTCTGAACATGTCACATGTATTATATTCCTTGGCATTCTAATAAATAGTTAGGAATATTAATATTGACCTTTGAATACTAATTAGAGATGTATATACTATAAACCCTTACTTGAACTAACAAGATAGTTTCGAGATTCGCAGCGGGAAGAAATATAAGTTGAGGGTTTTTTACTGTTAAACTCTTTCTGGGTATTCATTGTGTTTAATTATTTTATTTTGAATCCTGTCCAGGGTCAAAATAAAATAAATAAACTCAACAAATATACAAAAAAGAATTTTACCAGTAAACTGTCAGCCTTACGTAGCACTGTTAAAAGTGGAAACACGAAATGGATGAATGTTACTCCGCTTTATTGTGAAATAAAAATCGAAAATTAGCCTTTTGTTTTATTTATTTTTAAATGTGGATATAGGGTAAGCCCTTTAGCGGAAAGATTGGTAACCCTAACTACATTTTAAAGTTGAACATTTTCTTTGTAATAGTTTAACGTTAACTGAAAATGGGTTGAAACTGGCCAAAGTGTTTTGTTGGTGAATGTTCAACTTCTTTTACTCTTAAAATTTGGTCATTTTCTGATCGAAGTGTAAGTTAAGCTGGCAATTTTGAGGTTACGTACTTTTGTAGATGAAATTTAAGCCTTGGTTGGACATCCTATAATCCACTGTCACTGAACATCCCGCCATTTTGAATGTTTATATTGCTTTTACGCTGTGAACAGTGAACACTAATGGACCAAGGAAGAGAAGGACTGCAGTGGCAGAAAGAGGAATTAAGTTGGGTATAAATCTTTACACAGTCGTAAACGTATCTCTCCTTTATTCACAAGGCATTCCTCGTTGTAAAATCAACATATTAATGGTTAACTACCTTCGCAGTAAAATCCTAGCTATAAATATCACTCGGAAAGCCGTGAGCACCAACTGCCTTCGTAGCTAAGTGACGAGAGCATCCGGCTTGTGGACCCTGGATCGAAACCCGACCACCTCAACTTCTTTTTTCTTTTAATTTTAAAGGAACATTACCTCTTCTTCTTTTCTACTTTCAAAAAAAGCTCTGCTTCGAGGAAATACGTTAGAAAAGATATATAAGCGCATTTTAAAAATTTACAGAAAGTGAAACGTTCAACCGAAAACTGGCTGAAAGTAGGTTAATCCAAAAAGTAGATGCAGCTCAGCTGTCTCCATTTCTTGGATGAGTGTTGTGTCTTCCATTTTTACAGTGTGTGAAAACCTTAAAAGACGTTGAAGGTGATGCTTTGTTATCACTACTGTTTAATTTTGCATTAGAATATGTGATTCTGAAAATAAAAGAGGACAAGAAGGGACTAACGTTGAATGGCCTTAACAAATTGTTTGTACACGGATGATGTAGATTTAATAGGAGACGATATAGATACACAACAAACTAACACCGCTATCTAAAACTTGCGATTAGTTATGTCTACAGTTGAGCATAGAGAAAACAATGATAAGAAGCCGAAGCACTGAAGATGAAGGAAATAGAAACATCATAATTAAGAGAAAGTAAACAAATTTAAATACTTGGAAACATACTTAACAAGCAAGAACAAGATCACTGCAGAAGGAAAAAAATCGCTTAGCATCTGGAAAATGCATGTTCGTATTTACTCCGGAAACTGATAACCTCTTGATTAATATCAATAAAGCTGAAATTGAAAATATACAGAACGGTTATATTGCCGGTAATACTTTACGGTTGCGAAAGCTGGAGTACGGCCCTTGCAAATAAATATGAATTGAGTGTGTTTAAAATAAGATTTTGAGAAAGATAGAGAGGTCGAAATTGTAATTGATGACCGGAGAATTTAGAACTTCACAGACTACGATTCACCCGATATTATAAAAATAATTTAATCACAATGGCTAAGATAGTAGATCGTGTAGTTCGGATGGAGGAAAAACGAAGCTTATATTCTATCGTGGTTGGTAAGTCGGAGAGAAAGATTCCGTTGAAAAGATCGAGACGTCGTTGGGTTACAATGTTAGAAGGAATCTTCGTGATTTAGATTCTTTTTAAATTGAATTTTTAAGGCCTTTAGGTAACTGTGGCCCAGGCCGGATGGATGATGATTGGTGGGATGAAGAAAGTGGGAGGACACGGGAAAACACCGAGAAAACCCACGCACACTGTGTTCGTCCATCCACAAATCCCACATGGCACGAGCAGGGTTTGAGTCGACAGTGAGTGCTCTAACCGTTGATCCACCGTGGCCCATCGAGACTTAGAAGTTCACGATGCAATCTGACTTGATGTTGACCAGGATAGAACTTAAAGGCGAAAGTTTATTACTGCGGCGATGCACTAGCGAGTTCGGTTATACTTAGTAAGTTATTCGATTATTGTTAGTCGAGATGATACATACAAAAACAATACGGAAACAATTGGAATAATTGAAGACCTGAATTGAAAAACATCCCAAGTCCGCCGGAGTATATTTTTCAGGAGGAACGAAAAACAGTCCAAGGTCTTCGTATGTTATCGTATTCAACGGAAATTATTTTGTAATAAAAAAAGGGTTTCTGTGGTGGGATTAGGATTTAATATTTATGCAAGTGGATAGACCTTGGAACATAGATACCGACGAACACAAAAAATCGAAATACAAAAAAGTGAACTTAGGATGTTTTTCAATTCAAGTCTTCAATTGAAAATGTGGTTACCATGACAACTAGGGTACAATACCGGATTATGAAAATATTGTATTGTCATCGGAAGTACCGTCATCGATGGTGAAGTCGATCAGGGTGAGGTGAAGTCGATTGCAATCCCATTAATTGGTGGTTGAGTGAAACTATGGTAATACCTTCGTACCAATGATACTAAGGTACTACCATTGTTTCATGAAACCACGCAGTGGTTGGAGTGAAAAATCACAACATTTAGTAATGATCGACTTCACCCCGACCTGACTGACCTCACCCCTGATAACGGTACGTATGTGTACAATGTTCCAAGTTTATCGGATCTATAGAAGTGGGTCAAAATTAACATATAACATTTCACCCTAACTAACGAACTAACAAGTGAAACTAAATAAAATGTTATAAGAAAGAAAATTTGTCTGTTAGTTATACAAATTTGCATACATGTGTTGATTTTCATAAAATTTTGTATACATGTGCATTAGGTGCTGGCAGCTCATAAAGGTAGTCGAGGCCACCATAAATATCAGTGTTGCCAACTTATTAAAAATAAAATTAGCTTCGATATAGTTTTACGAATCAAACATTATTCGATAAATTGGAAAAATACTTGTGAGTGCCTCGCTCTCATGCACCCTCAGTTATCACGGCTGCCAACCTATTTTAAAATTCATTTCTTAACCCTGGACAGGTCATAAAGGTACTCTGGTTCGCAATGTTGCCATCCTACTTCAAAAATTGATTTTTTTTTAAATTGCTTGCAAGTATTCGCATTGATTTAAACCTATATTTCCATGCGTGTCCAGTAGGTACTGAAACATAGTACAGAGGTACTCCAAACGCCGCAGTGTTACCAACGAACTGCAAAAGTATAATATTTCAAATTGCTTTCATACTGTTGGACGCATCTGTACCAAAGTTGGCACTTAGGTACTTGAGCATCTCAGAAGAACTCCGGATACTACAGTTGTCATTCTTGTCAACTAGTTATGAAAATGCGGTATTTTAAATCACTTCCACACCGTTTCACGTATCAGCACCAAATTTGGCATAAATATAATGTGAGACAATAGAAAAGTACTGTAGGTGTTACTGACTCTAGCATTCCAGTTGTCAGTGCTGCCAACCTTCATTTTAAAAATGTAAACGCTTCCAATGATTTACACCAAATCTTGGAATACATATTCTAGGACAAGTTGTCCGTGTTGTTTCTGAGTTCTGTAGACCTCTAAGATAGGTCTGGACTAGCGCTCGGGGTGAGATGGGAAGTGCACAGCCAATCAGCTAGAACTCGCACTTTTACTTTCTACCTCGCATTGACTATTAAAAGTGTCTTCTTACCCATGATCACGATACGACTCCTCCCTCGCAGCTACAGAACTCAGAACTAGACAATACTTTCTTATAATTAAGTTTATCCATTACCTCCTCATCCTGTTATGTACTTGTAAGTGTATTACTATACTTTCAAAAAAAGCGCGGGCGGAGCTACTGGACGCCGTTAGTTTAATATACAAAAGGGTTAACGAAATATCAAACCAGTTTGAAAACATTTTTGAGGATCACATTGTCATCACGTCAGATAATTTGGTCTGAGTCTGTAACCCTGCACCAAATTTCACGGTTAATTTCATAGTGTTCTTGTTTAATGAGTCCATGGAAGTCGTAGCATTATTCATAGGAGTCGAATCATCCAAATTTTTATTGCATTGGTTTTCCCGATCGGTTTGAAGCCGTAACCGTGGTCATTTGTTGTCTAAATTTTAAACGAGAGAAACGAATGTTAGTATCTATATTAGTAAATATTAGTACGTAGTTAATTAGTTAGTAAATACTAGTTAGTTAAACAATTATTTTGGTTATTTTAATGCCTTAGAAATCACAGTCAATAGCAGAAGTTCCTTTACATGACACAATTATAGATGTTATTTCTCGAGGCCTAGAAGATAGGCAACCTAACTTACTTAGCATTAACAATTTGTAGTTCTGGGAGCATGTGCATGAAAGCCCAAGGGTTGGGCTGTTAATTTTAATCTATCGCCTGCAATGAGTAGCATTGATGTTGAGCCCTTGGAGTCTTTAAATGATTTTGGTATCTTTATGAGATCTAGAGTTTTAGTTTCTTAAACAACTACTTTCTAGACTTCACTAGTCAGGAAACGAAAGCACTTAAAAAGCAGTCATAAACCCTATATCTTGATAGCACTTTTCTTTCATGCTATATTGCTATGTATGTTCCATAAAATCCCTAATTTCTGTATCTGTCTGTCTATCCGGAAGTTTTAAGGCACTTGTCACTGGCCTAGAATCCTGAAATTTGGTATCAAATTTCGTGGCCACGTCAAAATTTCGTGAAAAATCCATAACTTGTGAATATCCCCTTATGTACTCCAATAACACCCCAATTAATATTCAATTTATTGTTAATAACAATGAAATAAACAAATTGTTGCCATTTTTAATTTCGAGCAATAATGTAAAAATAGTTTAGAATTTTAAAATTCGAATTTGAATTGTTGCCAAGCTGCGAAGTTTCTATATATTAAAATAGTTTAACAAAATCTTCGTTCAGTCGCTCAGCCATTTGTACTGAATAGATTTGTATATGTTTTCTTTCAAAACGATTTTATTTTGCCTACCATAAAATTAATATGTTTTGAAGCATTATCATTCCTTTCTTCCTTACCAACTTTCAATAACAGAAAATTGAAATTTTCTCCCTATGAATTTCTTATGGATGTTCTTTCCTCAGAATATTTGTCCAGTCGACCAGCAACTTCTACTGGACCGATTTTAATGATTTTTTTAACATGTCCATCTTTATGTCTGGATATGTTACCAAGCATTGTGATCGCAGAGGCATTCCAGATGACAAAGTTCTCAGTGTTGAGAACCAAATTTTGAAATTAAAATTTTCAATTGTTTGACACACATTTTGACTTAACCACACCAAATTTACTATATACATTGAACGACGCAATAGAACAATGGTCATTTCCGGTAGTATTTTTTATTGCAATAAAAAATTCTTCTGTTAAAGTAGACTACGGAAAACATTTTCTTTTCTTTCTGTAATGCATTTATCAAGAGTTATAAAGCCTTGCTTGGAAACAGTCTCAGTCTTGCGCTTAATCGGGCGTCGCCATGTTATGACGTAATCAAACTGCCGACTGCTTGTCATCAACATACAGATGGTATTTGATTTGTTAGTATTGTTAACAAGTTTAGCAAAAATGGATCGAAAGAAATAGTATAAGTGGTGAATACCGTTTCTGTATGCCTTAACACGTCATTTAGTTCGTTTTATTCATTTGAAGTTGATTTTGACTTCTTTAAGATATTGATATATTTTGGTAGCTTCAACACTAATTTATAGAAGCTCTTTTTTCATGATTAAATAATAAGATATCTTCTAATAATGCAGAACTCTAGAACTCTTGTATTTAAAAGGAATTACCTATTTTCTCTGTAAAAAAAAAGTGGGCTTTTACATCCGACAATCGTATACTTTTTTAATGAACCCTAGTGAAGCATTTTTTAATAACTTAAAAGCATATAAATTAATAGTGCTCGTTACTGCCATCTGTTAACAATTTAACGTACTAGTTGCAGCCCGTGAATATATTGAATAAGTTTAATATGTCATTGTAAAAAATAATAATAAATGCATGTAAGAAAAAAAAATGTAAATTGAAACTATTACATTGCAGTTACTCTTGAGTTTCGTGGAGTAAAATAAAACACGGCCTTTGATAGAATTCGAACAGCCTTAGGTGAAAGTATAAAACGTTAAAAAGTTGCGTGCGCTAACCAACTGAACCAAATTGTTAAGACATCAAAATTGACACGAACTAGCGATAAGAAGAGCACTGCAAGTCAAAACTGACCCCTGTCATTGTTTCGAACAATTTCTGTTATTAAAAACATGTTTTTGGTGTTTTAACTTATTGAAGTGTGTTCTGCAGATTTGTACATTAATTATTTCTTTGAGTAATGATGTGAATGTTCTTTCTCTTTCTTGTTTTTCGTCTTGAAACTTCTGAATAAGGAACGTAACATAGGGAGAAACATATAACTACGGAAATAGTACGAATTGATTACGTCAAACCAATCAGAAGATGATTTTCGTTGTATGACATAGGAGATTGAATTCTCAGTATTTCATGATATATTTCTACGTGACGGAAAACCGTAGCGCTGAAATTTTAAAAACATTATATATTATTTAATCTGATGTACATAAACAAGTTGTAAAATATATAAGGACGGTGAAAACAGAAATGTCAATTGTGTACTGGCTACCAAGTATCAATTGTCAGTGTTGCCAACCAAATTCAACAATCAATATTTCAAATTACTTCAATATCCTTAGACAGATAAGCACGAAACTTGATATTTAGATACTAGGATGGATAAGAGAGGTACTCTGGGAGCCGCAGGAGTCATAGTTATGAGTGTTGCCAACCTATTTAGAAAAATCAATATTTCAAAATGTTTTCATTCCATTGGAGCGATCAACAATATACTTGGCATTTAGACATGGGGAGAGATCAGAAAGATACTCCAGACACCACAGGCGTTACACTTATCAGTGTAGCCAACCAATTTCAAGAATTCAATGTTTCAAATTGTTTCTACATTATTGTATACATCCACACCAAACTTGGTACTTAGGTACTGGGAGAAGTCAGAAAGATACTTCAAGCGCCGCATGTGCCAGATTTATCGGTACTACCAATAAATGTCAAAACTTCCATATTTTATATTTCTTCCATACAGTTGTATATATTGACATCAAACTTAATATTTACGTACAGGGACAGGTGATGGAATTACTTTGGATGCCGCATTTGGCATTGTTCCTAACCAATTTTATAAATACAATAGGGCCTATTTTAAATTAGTTCCATACCGTTTAAAGTATCCGTAAGGAACTTGGCATAAATATTATTAAATCAAATAGGAAAATACTGTGGCTGTCAATCCCAAGCATCTCAATTATCAGTGTTGCAAACCTATTTTAAAATTGAATTTTTCAAATAGCCCTTATACAGTTGGATGAAACCGCACCAAAGTTGGTGTGAACATGATTCAACACGATAGAAAAAGTACAGTGCAAGTCATCACTCTCAAACAGTCCCAGTTTTCAGTGTTGCCAACCATTTTTAAATTCTGCGGGCAAGACGGTCTGGTCTGGTCTGGTCTGATCTAATAGCTAGTGCGGAAATGGCAATTAATTACGCCCATCCATGGCACTTTTGTTTAAATAATTGCTGTTTTTAATAATATTTTTAGACAGTTTAATAGTCTATCAGTCTTTATAATTGCTGTTTTAATGTCAGTTGTTTATCAGTTGCTATGGTTACAGTCCGCCATAGGCGTCAGTTCTACTCTTTAACTCTAGTCACAGTCACTTTATGATGTGAATTTCACTGTCAATTTTGAATTTCAAACTTGGAACACTATTACATGAAGCACTGAATCACTATATGTCGTATCTTGTTTAATTTTCTAGGGATGAAGTCCAAAATCACTATGATGTAGAGCAAAGTAAACACTAACAATTTCAGCGGCTTCTATCCATTAAGCCGCCATCTTCCCGAATTCCTCTGCTGGCAAGAACTGCTGGATTAAGCTAGTAAAGTCTCTCATTTCTGTGTCTGCCTGTCCATCCGGGAACTTTTAAGACACTTTCCTTTCACGTAGAATGCTTAAATTTAGCATGAAGTTTTGTGACCACGTCAAAATTTCGCGAAAAATCTAAAATTTGCAAATATTCCCTTATGAACCCACAAAACACTCCAATTAATATGTAATTCATTGTTAATAACACTGAAATAAATAACGGTGTTACTTTTTTTAATTTCGAGCAATAATGGGAATTAAATAAATAATTTAGAATTTTTACATTCAAATTTGGATTGTTGTAAACCAGAAATATTTAAAAGCAAAATAAAAGTAGCGGAAGTAATAGTAGTTCTAAGGGTAGTAATATTTATATATTTAAAATAGTTTTCTAAAACTTTTGTCCAGTCGCCCAGCAATTTCTACTGGACCGATTTTCATAAATACTTTTTTAAAATGTTTGTATTTATGTCTAGGTATGCTATCAAGTATTCCGACCGCAGAGGTATTCCGGGTCGCCGTGTTCTCAGTGTTGCCAACCAAGATTTGAATTCAACTTTTCAATTGCTCCCACCCAGTTTGACTTAACAGAACACAAAATTTGACATACACATTAGTCAACACAATGGAACAATTGTGTAACGACCTCCAAACCCCCAGTCGTCAGTGTTGTCATCCCATTTAAAACTTCAACTTCCACAAATGTGTTTATTTATACGAATCTAAACGCGTCAATTGATTTACAACAATTTTGCATTATACACTGGATACGAGATGCGTTATATACTGGAAAATACCATAGAAGAACTCCGGGTGCCTCAGTTACCAGTGTCACCAACTAATTACAAAATATCATTATTTTAAATTGCGTCCATACCATTATACGGATCAGAGCAAAACTTGGCATTTAGGTACTGGGAGATATCAGAGAGATACTTTATGCGCTGCATGTGGTACATTTACCAATGTTGTCAACTAGTTTCAAAACTTTCTTCTATACCTTTGGGCCTATCTCCACCAAACTCAGTATTTACGAACTGGGACAGGTGATGGAGTTAATTCGGACGCTGCAGTTCCCAGCGTTGCCAACCAAATAAAAAAAATCAATATTTCAAATTCCATACCGTTTTATGTATCCGAACAAACTTGACAAACATTATTCGGCCCAATAGAAAACTACTATGGGTGTCCCCGGGATTCAGCTAGTTATAATATAATTTGCAAAGATATTATATGCTTTCTTTAAAAAGATAATATCAAACATAAAGAGAAAATTATGAGGGCTTAGGCTACTTTTGCCCAGACCGGAATAGAGTTGGGGAGAAAAAAAAAGTCGCTCAGAGCCTAGTTAGAAAAACTCTTATAGCCAGCATGAACTTTACTATAAAATAGTGGAGTATAATATTTGTCTCGCCAAATGTTGTTGTTTTTTTTTACGTGATTCAAAGAACAAATCTTTTGCATCCTAACAAAAATTAGAAAATATTATTATCATTATTATTACTCGAGTCGGCTAAGATTTCGAACCTATTTAAGAGTTCGAGTTGCTAATCTGCTTTTATGCTCGGATTATTTAATCGTTTAATTTCGAATTTCAGTTGTTTCGATCCCTTGCTTTCTCTGTTCGCGATATATAACTTTCCCCTTACCTTTGTGATCAACTGATCACTAATTGATGGTCGGTGTCACCTTTCGCTTCTGTGCACGACCTAACGTCCATTATGTTGGTGTGTCTTCGTCTCTCTACTAAAACGTAATCAATATGGTTGAGAGTTTTGTCATCCGCAGATATCTGTGTGTATTTGTGTATGTCTTCGTGTTCAAAGTACGTGCTCTTTACCAGTAGGTTTTTTCGAAATCGCGAGAGTTATCAATCTTTCTCCATTGTTTTTAGTCTTTTCGTTAAGGCTGTATTTGCCCATAGTAGGTCATTGTTTTTCTTTCCTCCCTACCTTTGCGTTGAAATCTCCCAATACAATTTACCAATTATACTTCGATAATAGGTCAAACAGCCTTTCTAGCTCATCGTAGAATATATTTTTGTCATTCCCATAAACCTCGTCGTTCGGTTCATACACATTTATTAAAACCGTGTTGCACAATCGAGTACGTATCGTAACGTACGATAGTTATTCGTTTACCAACTCTATATTCTGAATTACCGGAAGGATGTTGTTCTTAATGAGGAATCCTGTTCCGGAATTGTGTGACTGAGTTTCCCCGTAGTAGAAAGTGTATTTTCCTTGTCGGATACTATTCTGACCCTCCCACCGGACTTCCTGTATCGCTAGTATGTCCAGCTTGTACTTCTCGGTCTCGTGTACCACCACCTGAAGAGTGTCCGTTTTATATAACGTTCGTACGTTCCACGTTCCAATTCTAAGACCTTTCTTAATCCTGTTCTTGGAACCCTTTGAAGCAGTCCCCGTCCGGAGATCCGAATGAGGGACTAGTTTACCTCCGGAATATTTTACCCCAGGAGAAACCATGAGCCATCTGTTACTATTTCTTGACATGTTTTAGCGGTGTAGAGTTGTCAGCTCTACGACCTCGCAGTAAAGGTAGACATTCAAGATGTCGCCCTCTGTCCATCTCTGAGCCTTGCCGATGTCATTCATCTTCAGCCTCAGGGTGGTAATGGTGAAGCTGCTTCCCTTCACCATAATATATTTGTTCGGGGTTATCTTCTCCTAGCCTTTGTAGATCCCTCTACTAACTGCAAGGCAGCAGTATTGGTTTTGGTCCACCCTGGAATATTTCAGGTACTCACCATATCTGGTCCGTATTTCCCTATCCGCCACCAGTTTAGGAGCCTAGTCGGAGATCTGTAACTCGAATCCGGATCCAGGACGAACATTTTTTAAATTAATTAAAATTAGTCCAGTAAAAGTTGTTGGCCGACTGGAGAAATATTCTGCGGAACGAACAGTCTGGTAACAATTGAAATTCGAATTTAAAAATTCTAAACTATTTATTTAATTTACATTATTGCTCGAAATTAAAAATGGTAACAATTTGTTTATTTCATTGTTATTAACAATAAATTGAATATTAATTGGGGTGTTATTGGAGTACATAAGGGGATATTCATAAGTTTTGGATTTTTTTTCACGAAATTTTGACGTGGCCATGAACTTTGATGCCAAATTTCAGCATTCTAGGATAACGGCAAGTGTCTTAAAACTTCCGGATAGACAGACAGATACAGAAATTAGGGATTTTATATTCATATAAATTATGGAACATACATAACAATATAGCATGAAAGAAAAGTGCTATCAAGATATACTTTATGACTGTACTTTTTAAGTACTTTCGTTTCCTGGCTAGTGAAGTCTAGAAAGTAGTTGTTTAAGAAACTAAAACTCTAGAACTCACGAAGGTACCAAAATCATTTAAAAAGACTCCAAGGGCTCAACATCAATGCTACTCATTGCAGAAAATATATTAAAATTAAAGCTTGTATGGAACCATCTAGAATTTTCTATAGACAATTTCAGTTTTAAGCAATTGATCTGAGGGGCAAAAACCCGTAAATCAAATTTTCCAGTACTTTCCAACCCTTGGGCTTTCATGCGCATACTTCCAGAACTACATATTGCTAAAGCTAAGTGAGTTGAGTTGCCTATCTTCTAGAATTCGAGAAATAACATGTGTAATAGTGTCATGTAAAGGAACTTCTGCTATTGACTGTGAACAAAACACCTAAGGTATTGAAATAAACAAAATATTAGTCTAACTAACTGATTTAGTACTTACTAATGTTTACTAATATAGCTACTAATATTCGTTTTTCTCGTTTAAAATTTAGACAACAAATGACCACGGTTACGGCTTCAAACCGATCGGGAAAAACCTTGCAAGGAAAATTTGGATGATTCGACTTCTAACTATGAATAATGCTACGACTTCCATGGACTCATTAAACAAAAACACTATGAAATTAACCGTGAAATTTGGTGCACGGTTTCAGCAGTTCTTATCGTAAAGATTTGCTGACGTGATGACAATGTGATCCTCAAAAATAGTTTCAAACTGGTTTGATATCTTGTTAATCCTTTTGTATATCAAATTAGCCGCGTCCATCGGCTCCGTCCGCCCGCGCTTTTTTTTGAAAGTATAGTAATGGGACCGCGACTAGGTGTCACGACGACAAGTTATCACGACGACAAGGTGTCACGACGACAAGTTGTACCGCAATGCTTGGTTCACTGGCGTCAAGTTGTATCACTTTCATTTTGGTTCGCTGGCGACAAGGTATCACGACGACAAGTTGGCCCACATTCCTGAAGAGGTACAACTTGTCGGGACCGCACCCGACAGGTTATGCCACTTTTATTTTGGTTCGCTGGCGACAAGGTATCACGACGACAAGTTGACCCACATTCCCGAAGAGGTACAACTTGTCGGGACTGCACCCGACAAGTTATACCATTTTTATTTTGGTTCGCTCGCGACAAGGTATCACGACGACAAGTTGACCCACATTCCTGAAGAGGTACAACTTGTCGGGACTGCACCCGACAAGCTATACCATTTTTATTTTGGTTCGCTGGCGACAAGGTGTCACGACGACAAGTTGGCCCACATTCCTGAAGAGGTACAACTTGTCGGGACTGCACCCGACAGGTTATGCCACTTTTATTTTGGTTCGCTGGCGACAAGGTGTCACGACGACAAGTTGACCCACAAAATGTGGTATAACTTGTCGTCGTGACACCTTGTCGTCGTGACACCTTGTCGTCGTGACACCTTGTCATCGTCCCATAGTAATACACCTTTAAGTACATAACAGGACAAGGAGCTAACCGAAAAACTTAATTATAAGAAAGTATTGTCTAGTTCTGAGTTCTGTAGCCGCGAGGGAGGAGTCGTATCGTGATCATAGGTAAGAAGACACTTTTAATAGTCAATGCGAGGTAGGTAATAAAAGCGCGAGTTCTAGCTGATTGGCTGTACATTTCCCGTTTGATCCCGCGCGCTAGCCCAGACCCCTCTTAGAGGTCTACAGAACTCGGAAGCAATACGGACAATTTGGGCTCAATACCTGACCAGGAATGCCTCTACAACTTGTCCTAGAATATGTATTTCAAGATTTGATGTAAATGAATGGAAACGTTTACATTTTTAAAATGAAGGATGGCAGCACTGACAACTGGGATTCTTGAGACAGGAACACCCACAGTATTTTTCTATTGTGTCACGTTATATTTATGCCAAATTTGGTGCGGATAGTTAAAACTGTGTGGAAGTAATTTTAAAAACACTGAACTACTGAACAAGACTATATTATAAGTAACAAATAAATTACACGTAACGTTTCGACCTTCTAGCAAAGATCCTCATCAGACATACACTTAGTCTGTACAAAAAAATACACACATATAAATACAAGCCCAATAATCTACCTGCTCCCTCATTGGCCGAAACAAGCAGCCAATCAGAGACGCCCGATCAAGCAGCCTCCCCATTGGCCGGAACAATCAGTCAATGAGAGACGCCATAAAACATCCCATGTTAACAAAAGAGAATTAACATGAAGCAAACTTAGAGCCCCCTACGAATAATATAGTCTTGTTCCGCAGTTCAGTGTTTTTGATCTTAATTGCAAGACTTGCAACTATGTTTTGTTGTAAGTAATTTTAAACATTGCATTTTCATAATTAGTTAGCACCAATGACAACTTTGGCGTCCGGAGTTGTTCTGAGATGCTCAAGTGCCTAAGTGCCAACTTTGGTGCGGTTGCGTCCAACAGTATGAAAGCAATTTGAAGTTCGTTGGCAACACTGCGGCGCCTCCAGTACCTCTGTACTTTGTTCCAGCACCTAATGTACACGCATGGTAATTTGGGTTTGAATCAATGCGAATACTTCCAAGCAATTTTTCAACAATTCCAAACAATTGTAATAGACGGACTATGCATATTCGTTTCATCCATGATGGCTTTCTAGAAATGCCTTTCAAAGAAAAACACTAATCTGAACTGACCAAAAACCGACAAAACACGTCCTTTCCCTGTGGTCTTCAATTGATATATTTATCATGTTTGCTTTCTTAAAAGAACAAGTCCATTTATTTGTCAGTATCTTAACCATCGAAAATACACATTTTTAATCTGTCCGAAATCTGATAAATGTGAAATCAGATTGAGTGATTTTGCTTCCTTATGACATTCTCTAAGCATCCGCAAGAACTCTGCCTTGGCATCTGAAAGCAAATATTACCTTTCTACAGCAGAGTGAAGAGTGCTAAAACTTGATTGTTCCCAAATCCAGATGGTCCTTGGATATCTTTGTTAACTGTTTCCTCAATGACTTAGTCTACACGAATTTTTCAAACTGGATTGGTTTTTCCAAATTGTACAGAGCAATCACACTTCTGAATGGTTTCATACACTAACGATTGGCTTTGCTCAACTCGCAGCATTTCATTGTAGTATTCAGGAAGGTATCGTGCGTAGTTTCGGTGATCATATGGAAGACATCAAGATCTTACGAATTTTCCGAATATTGTCTAGATAGAGTGGCCAGTTACCTTCCCTGGTTGTTCGAACGGCTATTAAATCAACATCAACTATATCCAGAAAGGACATACAAAAGGATACGAGGTCACTATGTCCTGAGATAGTCGATATAGTTTCGAAGTTTCGCAAAACTGTAACAAAAGTCTGATTTGGTCGAATTTGTGACAAAAATTCTGAAGAAAAGGATGATATATCTTGCTATAATTGTGATATGTCATTATTAACATCTTCCAGCACATGAATGCCTTTTTTTGTGTGTGTGTGTTTGTTTCTTAGCCATGATCTGAATTACTGCAAGATTACCCTCATAAGTGCCTCAAATTCTGACTTGCGCATACAGTTATAGTCCTTACCTTGCAACACTTCACTTATGGAACCTTCAGCAATAGCTGCTGAATCCACGAGGAGTTCTTTCAATGCTAACAGATAGTGAGAAATCCTCCGAGGCTTAGTACAATTGATTGGTATATTTCAGGATTCTTTTCCAAAAATTTATGTTGCTTTGGGATAAATAGCTTGGTCTACAGTAACAATGTTCCACTAGTAGTTTTCTTTAATTGCGAGTGAACGGTTCAGTACCTTATATACTGTGTTCATACTTGTTGATGAGAAATTTATTATCGGTAGGTAGCAAACGCTTGAAGGACGAAAGTCAATATCTCTTTGAAGTAATGTTAATTTCAGCCCAACTGGAATGAGCTGGTGGTAGGAATCATTATTCCTCATCATAAGCTAAACCATAAAAACTGTACCTCTCAATTGAGAGTATAAAGTTGGGATTCCCAAGAATTTGGAGTACATTATACTACCTGCTTTTCAGAGGTAGTGACGGACCCAGAGATTTATATTTTACCTTCGGTTTCTTTTCTATTAATCAGTTCCCTCCCAAGAACTGGAAGGTAAAGAACCGCCTCTCTACCCCAACCTTGGGTTCGCCACTGCCTCACGAAAATTGGGAGAACAAAGTTCCAATTTTGTACTCCCAATATAGACGTACAGTTTTTAGAGTGTATAATACATTCCTGCACTTTGATTCTAGAATAATATCTTTATAATTAGGATCATCGTAGGAAATGGAAACGGGCTCTATTCTTTTTCCTAAATTGTAGTGTGATGGTGGCTCTGTTAGGGTAGTGTTTAAAGTTCGTTATCTTTTTAAGCTGACACTTCTTCGGTGTCTGAACTTATCTATGAATTTCTTTACAAATTGATTGCAATCCCATTGACACGATGAGTAATACCCGCTCCAGAAAGGATCTACTCTAATCTATTGATGCTATTCCAAACAAGTTGAATGAATTTGCCTGGTGTAATATTTCTAAGCAGAGCCAGGCACCAGTATTTTTTCCCTTTACTAGTTTTCTGTACAGCGTGTAAGTTGGGCAGTTTCCTTTTTCTTCTATTGGATGGCAGGACAGGTTATGATCACATAGATGTATGATCTTTGTAAGTTCAAAAATTCCTGTCATTCAATGTCACCAGTGCAACAATTACTTGAATGTATTTTGAGGTCTTAACTTCCCCATCACTAACACAAAAAAATTACGTTTTTATCAACTGACCAAATTAGACGTGAAGCTCTCTAATTATTTTTGAAGTGTTACCTGAAAGAAGAGCAGTTAGAAATAATCTAACAGGTTCTGGCAGTAACACACTCTGGTCTTCATATTCTGGAAGATATATATATATTGTAATTTCTGAATATGTCTTTGCGTCCACAAACACCTGAAAGAATGGTAGAACACGTGGCTCGAGCTGATTGGTAAAGCAAATGAAATGTCGGGAAGATTTAAGAATTAAACTGCGCAGATAGTAGCTAATTATTGTGCATAATAATGGATATCCAATCTTGTCAGTGATATTTAATCCATGAGCATCTGCTGGTTGTCAAGTTACTACATGTAATCTACTTAATGTTCAGTAGTATACTAGGGGATTTCTCAGGATTTTACGGGGGGGTAGTAGCGGCTATGGCCTCCCCCCCTTAGGATTTTATACACCATGTTTGAATTTGCGTCCTCTGTCATTTTTAGGAGTCTGTACAACATGCGGTAGAAGGAGGGTGTGGTAATACATGAAATTCATATGATTATAGACTGAATACCTTAAATGTTTAGTAATAACGATTTTTAACTGTGTTTAATTGCATCAATACGATAAATAATTAATGTTCAATAGGATACCACCTTTTTGTCCATACAGTGTATACTATATGCATTAGTTAATAGTATCAAACATGAAATACTCAATAATCAATTTCCTATCAAGTTTTCAGTCATTTGATGTACATATTGCCTTCAACATCTTATATTTTCATTGTTTTAATCATGCAATTACTTGTATTTAATTTTTATTTTATAATTCAGATAAATGTCAATTATTTTATGAACACCCTATAGCGACCACTCATTAGAAATTAATATTGTTGTCTTATCCTGTCGTAAGATGAATTCGATAACAAATCAAGAAGACATACGCTAGATATGTCGAAATCGTCCGTCAGGATGACAGACACTAAGACTCGAACCCTGGGTTCTCTTTCTCAGTGCTGATTCCAAGACCACAACGCCAGTGTTGAACAATACTGGTTTTAAATGAAGTGTTTGGAAAGAAGGCAAAACAGCTGGCCGATATAGAGAAAACTTCTTTTCCTTACTCTCTCCTTTTTCTTCTGGAAATTTTAAGACAAAATAAGGCATCTGTTTTTTTTCCCTTCTCTCTAATAAATGGATGGAGGTAATTAATCATTAAATAGTAGTGTAAGCCAAACCGGTCGCAGCCCCACCCACCGAAACGGAAGCACCTGGACTCATAATTTGAGATTTTTGGCCATTAATTTTAACAAACTGTCATTTCCTTCCGCACAGTACTTCACCTTTAGGTCCAAGGTTCAATCCGTTGACCCCACAGACAAGCATGGGAATTTTGTAGCCGTGGGAACCGGAAATTGGCTCGCGTGGATTGGAGAAATGAAGTGTGTCTGTCCAGACGTTAATTGTTTTAAGTAACAGATCAGGGCATCTGTTGTGGCTCGTGCCACATATCGTTTTAATTTTCGCAGTGTCAGAGAAGACTCGAGGAGTGAAAACCTTCTCCCTCGAGATAAGAAACAAAATGTATGATTTTTATACGAACTCTTCCTGAATATTTAAGTAGAAGAAACGGTGAGGTTTCATACGAAATATATTTCATAGTTAGGATAAATATTATAGATACTTATGCATCCTGTAATGGAATTGTTGCCTTGTGTTTTGACATCTGTATAAGAAGAATTTAGTATAATAATACCATCTTTTATGATTAATTTCTACTCCAGAGATGTGATTATTCTGCATAAGAACTGTTTTTTGCTTGTTTTCACACCTCTATTTGTATAAATGAATGATTTGAAGTCCTGAGACGATGAAATATACATATTTTACATGTAGAACCGTGCGACTTGAGTTAATATAAACCGAAATTACTGCATTAGTACCAATTCTCGAATAATTTGAACACTAGAAGTACAATTATTGTGCACAGAGAAGTGTATAATATGTGATTAATGCATTTGTAAGCAAAACTTTTCCTAATATTTTACTTTTGAGATGTTTCTTAAGACTTTTAAAGTCGAAATTACTACAATATCGCTATTTGTGAGCTACTTAGCGCACTGAAAGTGTACAAAGAACTGTACTGCATGTGTAGAAATCTATTTTACGTTGAAATATTAGATATATATTGTCTCAGAGGACATGCAAAAACTATGTAATAGAATTATACACGCTACTTTTAAGATATTCTACGTTAATACAGGCTGATTATTCCTTGAATAGCATACGAGACGCATCTGGATCATATTTGAAATCTGATTTTAACCTAATACAAGGTGTTTATTGTTCTTTGCAATGGAAACCAATATAATACGTCTTCTGTCACGCATGTTTAAGTAGAACTTATCCGATTAGCAACTGTTTTGAAGGCTATTTCCTGCTTCACATAGGTATTCATTGACGTTTTTAGGAGAAAAGACCTCTTTTGAAATAGGAAAAGAATGAATTAAACTTCAAACTATCACTTTGGAGAACTTATTTAACAGATAATGTAACTAGAAATGACTCATACACTATATTTTACCCCTGGAAAGAATTATTTAGCGGTAATCTATAGCACAAACATGATTATATATGCCTAAAGCCGACTTCTCAGATGAAATTGCAACTATTTCGGTGTTTGTTATCAGGAAGGGACTTCTTCCAGTCAATATATAGGGAGAAAAGTGACATTTGAAGTAGAAAGAACTTTAATAAAACACGAAAAGGACTAATTGATGTGAAACTTAGAGAATGAAGTTCTCTTATTTATCGGTAAGCACTATGAAAGAGATATTCAAACATGATTTTAAGCAGAAAACTAGTCTTTAAGATACTTTTGAAACCCGAAAATACAAGAATAACGCTATATTAGAGGTTAGTTGTTACAAAACAAGTTCTTGAATATGAAAATGGCGCCACTAAGATGGATGATTACCCGAATTTGACCATATGCAATACAATTTTGTTAATATACAACATTGAAATAGGTATTTCAGCACGAATACTAGAGAAACAAACCATATCTTCACGAAAAATATGGTACGAAGGACTCATTGTTTCGATTTTCTCGCGTGAGGGACTGTTCAGAATAGAGTGTAGACATTATTTTACTTGTACAGTTTGCATATTATTTGAGAAATCAACTCTGGTAAATCAAAATTGCCCATATTACGCGCTTTATTAATACAAAGAGAGGTCCTAAGAACCATATGTAGTCAATACGTAACAAGAAAACCGTCATTAAAACTAGGTTGAACGTGTATTTGAAGGTGAAAAGCGTGGATTTATATAATACTGAACAATATATAGCGAGAAAA
>JAGDQP010002830.1:0-14757 GCA_022664845.1 Lepisma saccharinum
TGTATGTATCTGGTAAAGGTAAAGCTGCAATATACATCTTCAATGGAAGCAAGCATCCATTCTTTATGTCAGTGTGTTTCTTCCACCCGCTGCTAAGGTAACATGGAACAGTTTGGTAGCTAAATGGAGCTATATTCCCTTCGGAGCTATTGCGTCGCAAAAGCCTTAAAATGGTAAGGGAGGCAACGAGGCTATATATTTCCTTCCTTTCTTTTCTCGTGTTCCTTTTTTTTATTATTTCACGTGAGATGATCACACGAAGCGGAACGACAAAGAATAACCCAGAAACAACAGAGGAAAAATATAACTACATATATAGGTCTTCATGCAATGTTCGGCCCTGCTGTTTAACAGAATAAGAGCCAAAATTGAGTTTGCACAATACAAGTGGTCGGAGACCAAGATAGAGATAGACGCTCGTACACTCATCTTTACAATGTTCCTCTATCTCTCTCTCTGTATGTGTTTGTGAGTGAATGGGAATTCTCAAAGATACAAATATTCAACCTTTTTTATCAATAATATAAAATTAATTAAAACTTGCCTGAAAAATATTCTGAGATTTATTTTAAATTTCTCCATAGATGGGACAGATACAAGTATAAATTTTTAAAACCAACAACACGAAATAAAATTGGTTGAAACTTAACTTAAAGGAAAGTTGAGATGTAACCAAAAAGGTTCTAAAGAAGGAATCGAGAATATCATATAGTTTCAACTATTTCTTTCAATGTTATGAAATAAGATTAGTTAAAACTTGCTTGAGAAATATGTAAAGATCTCTTCCAAAATATGTTCTTGACAGGGAGAATCGTGAGTTACAAACAAACCAATTTTTTACTTGAACCGTCTGCAACAAAATTAGTTAAGCTTTGTTACAAAAACAAAATGGTGCTTAAGAATCAATGGTCAGTAGTATGAATTTTCAACAATTTGTACCAATAACACGAAATGAAATTGTAACAGTGTTTGTTTAACAAGTCCGGCATACGCAGAGGGCACTGTTGTTGTGAGGTTGCAATACCTATTGGCATGATCAATCCTTCACCTATAAAACAAAACTCACAGACGGACAGTTTATGGTGAATCTCAAGATGCCATCGAAGTCCTTGGGAAGAACCACACTTACCTTGCTTTGATACTTATGGTCTGCGACAGTCTTCTTTCAGGCTGACGACTGATGAATGTAAGTATCCAAGGTGCAGTGACTTGACAATAAAATAGAGTTCCAGCCGGGAAATGGAAAATAAATTCTTAAAATTCACTGTTGATTATTTTATTAGAATGTCTTGTCTATACTTGTTGGCTATTACAACTTGACGATTTATTTTTCTTACAACATACAATTTGTATATACAAAGAGACATACTGTACTTCAAACATCTTTATTTGAAATATTCAACACAATTTAGTAACAATATTAATAAAGTGTTTTGTTTAGACAACCTTTTTTTATTTAAGGATTAGAAAGACAACGAAAACTTATGCTGGTAAGTAAAAAAACAATGCTAGGTAGATATTTTTGCTTATGAGTGTACAATTGTTCTCTCAAAAATCGTTTGATTGCAGTGCCGTGCTAAGCGAACACACCTTAGGCAGGCAGGCAAACACACTTTTATGCAAGTTACGATATTATTCGTATTTTGGGTCACTGAATACACTCCTGGCAAACAGGTAAGTATATTTGTTTATGAGTGTACAAGTTTTCTTTTAAAAATAGTTTGACTGCTATCCAGGGAGGAAAACACAATTTTACGCAAACCAATACGATACTATTCCTATTTTGGATCAATGACTGCTCTCCATGCAGACAGCTAAGTATTTTTGCTTATGAGTGTACAAGTTTTTTTAAAAAAAATCGTTTGACTGCAATCCAGGCAGGCAAACACAGTTTTACGCAAATCAATACGATACTATTCGTGTTTTGGATTACTGAGTGCTCTCCAGGCAGGCAGGTAAGTATTTTTTGCTTATGAGTGTACAAGTTTCTTGCAAAAATCGTTTGACTGCAATCCAGGCAGGCAAACACAATTTTACGCAAATCAATACGATACTATTCGTATTTTGAATCACTGACTGCTTGCCAGGCAGACAGGTGCATATTTTTGCTCATGAGTGTACAAGTTGTTTCAAAAATCATTTGACGGCTATCCAGGCAGACAAACACAGTTTTACGCAATTATATACAATTCATATTTTGGATCACTGAGTGCTTCCTAGGCAGACAGGTGCGTATTTTTTGCTTATGAGTGTACAAGTTTCTTTCAAATATCGTTTGAGTGCTATCCACGCAGACAAACACAGTTTTACGCAATTACATACAATACTATTCGTTTTTCGGATCACTGACTGCTCTCCAGGCAGACAGGTACGTATTTTGGCTTATAAGTGTACAAGTTACCTCCAACGGTTGCAACCACGACCCTATTGGAAGACTTGCAAACAATTACTGGCATACCAACAACCTATCGTCTCTATTGAATACGACTGTGTCGCCTCGAGTATCACGTACGTACGTTTACAATTTACCTAGGTACATTTAAAAGAACATTTATAGCGTGCAGTAGATAACACTATTGTACGGCACACAAATAAACAGCGAATAATTCGTATAAAATATTCCTTTCAATCAGTTGCGTATTTCACACGTACTGAAGCTGACATCTATAGGCGACCAGTCGCACTGCACAATTGCTAAATATCCTTGACGGAAGTACTTTCGGTAAGCGAAGGTGCGCTGGGGCAGAGTATGGAAAAATATCAGAAAATACACCGCTTTACCGGCTTCTCCAACACACTGAGAGCTCGATATCTAAAAACTAACTTAATCTCTTGAATCTCTAATTCATACAGTTTCTTTTGAATAGATATAACCACAGGAAAATATTCCTGAGGCTTCAGAATAAATAAAAACAGAATTCCTGAGGCTTCAGAATTCCTGAGGCTTCTTATAGTTTTCTATGACGAGGGACGGCACGATAGCTGGGAGATGTATGATTTTTATCGAATAATAAATGGTACATGCGTGATTATCTTGCTATGTTTATGAGTGCTCACTGTATCTACGAAGTTTAGCGTTCACAAACAAACAATAACCTGCCCCCTCGCTGCCTTCGATATATGTAAAATCATGTGAACATCCAGCGTCACTTTACTCCTTCTCCTTGTATTAACCAATGCCGTACAGAGTTGGCGTTGGTCAATGAAAAATTTACCCATGGCCCACTGACCCACTACCCACCTTGACCCACTGGCCCACTCGATCGACCGCGACCCACTGACCTACTGAGGATGTTGGAAGGTAGACGGCCAGGGCCTATATTCTAGGTACCATCCCAGCATTTGCTTGGTATGACTGAGGAAAAAACTGAAAAAATAAACCTCAGGATGTTCGGTCGCCGGGATCGATCCCAGAACTTCCCGAATGCTAAGCCAACTACAAGTATCTACCACTGAGCAACGGCCGCTCAGTCTCACAGTACGAAATTAAGACTACAATGGGAACATTGATACATAAATTTCATCATCATGTGTAGGAAGGTTTGTCCTCTGGTCTCAGCGAAGGCATTGTTCCACATGAATATCAAATATAACTACGATTACATTCATTCCATAGCCACCAAAGCTGAAACGGATCACCGGGTCCTCGGTTTTTGTACTCGGGACCTGGTGTAACCCGATGGGCAAAGCAGAGATTTGAATTTTTTACTTATTATACTAATTTTGTAGATTTTTATAATATTCAGTGAAAATCTTGTTTTATATTGCAGATATGAGTTACATGGATTTAGGAGCATACTTTTCAAATATTTTAGATTTTACGCATTTGTAGTCATTCCGAATATTTCTGAACGTAAAATAGTGAAGAGGATCGTAATCGTATATACCCTCATGTAGGCTTGCAAAAAAATACTTAAATGTTTGTCAGTAAGACTTGTTTCATTAATTTATATCTTTCAAATATATATAAATCACAGCCATATTCAATCCACTAGTGGATGAGGCCTCTCCCCGAAGGGAGGAGTTGGTCTACTGCTCCCACGCTGACCAGACGGTTTGGGAGAGGAGAGCACAAGCTCTCACTGTGATTGCCACTGTCTTTTATTCACAGCAGCTCCCCAATTGTCCTCACGATGCTGGGTCAACACCGAAATTATTTGAGCCCCCACCAGGAATCGAACCCGGGACCGCTCGCACTGAAGTCGAGCGCGCTATCGATATATATATATATATTAATAATAATAATAATAAATATTACTATATTTATAAAAATAAATTATTATTATTATTATTATTATTTGAATGCGTGTGTACGGTAATTTTTAACAAAATATGGTAATTTTAATGCTTGCGTACCATATTTTCGATTTCAATAATTTCCATCCCTCCCTGCACTGCAGCATGGCCAGTCGAAGTGTCAATCACTAACTTTGAATGGAAACAGAGGGATGCTCAAGAAGGTAGAGACTCCACCGCTCGTCCAAAAATTCCTCACGGAGTTGTTTCCTGCTCTCCCTTTCCTTGAGAAGAGCCAGCGCTTTCTGAGGATTTGTAGCATTGTATCGGGGAGCGAATTGTAGTCAAAACAATAAAGATAGTGGGTCTCGGTGGGTCGAGCGGGGTCAGTGGGTCGTGGTGGGTCAAACGATGCCAACCCACGACCTACTGACCCACGACCCACTCCATCTCTGCCGTATTATATAGCATATGAAGGTCAGGAAAAATCCAAAAATATGGTACTTACAGTCTGCAGCGATGATACTTACTGCTGGTGATTTAAGAGCATTATTTCTATACATCCATCGGTCTTTTTCACTTCAGTGTATGTAAAAATGCTCTTCTTGGCGTAGAGCGTCTTTTCACCCTTCCATTGATCTGAGGATATGACGTCACAGCGACTGAAGCTACATCAGCACAGGGAGTGCGGTGTCCCCATTATCACTATATCCATAGGAGGTGATTGTGTCAACTGTGACAAAATATGCTATAATTTGCTGAAATATGTCGCGAATTATCCAAAAGTGTTGTAGAGAGAGAGAGGGAGAATCTTCAAGAGAATAAACAGTCAACAATTTGTTTCAATAACATAAAATACAATTAGCAGTTCCTTGAAAGAAATTATGTGATTTGTCTAGAAGTGTGAAGATTGATTCAGAAGAGATATGTTGGATTGGTGAGTACTTTAACTTTAATTGAGCCCAGAGTTCAACTCCTGAAGGGTAGACAACAAACATAGTAGTTCCCAACTTATTTCAAATCGCAGGTCTACTCGCGTCATCTTAATACTAAGGAAGTTAACTTAGGAATCATCATGGTTAACTTGCCCGGGTATTTTTCGTAAACGTGTGTGTTGAAAAATATTCAGCTCTGGATTTAACCTAGCCTCTCCAAAGCATAACGGTTGAGAATAGCTAAGTGATATGCGTCCTAATTCTGTTAAAGTAAGATTCGAATTGAATTTTATTTATGGCCTTTAGGCATCTAATGATCAGTCCGGGATAGGGGAGGAAAGGATTCGGGAAAGTGTCGAACAGGACCTAAGTTGAAGGTGCGATCTCGGTGTTTGCCTGGTGTAACTGAGAAAAAGCTGGAAAAACCTCAGTCAGGCTGGTCGGCCGCTAGGATCGAACCCACGACCTCCGGAATACTACACCAACGCTCCACCACTGATCTACGGCGGCTCGGTAGTAAAATTCGACTTTCAAAACGGAATGGAAAATCAGACAAAATGACGGAAATTTTTTTTCCTGCCTGGAACACCTCAAAGAGAAATATTTCAATTCACACCCGGTCACTTGCCTTACTATATGAATGCAATGATAGTACCTATAATAGAGCCCTACTTCCTAGGCTCATAATTTAATTTCCAGAAACGTGTGCAGATAAAGGATGTCATCACACCATTTGTGTATCTTTAGTTTTTTTAATAAAGTCAATAACTACAGTAGAATTACAAATATCCGGATTAATTGAGGATGGATATGATCCATATATGCAGAAATTTGGATAATTGAGTCAAGAGTGAAAATCACTCTAGCAATATTGGAGTACAGAACACAATACTTGTTGCCGGCCGGGCATCGAGCGGTCTTAGGCGGTAGGCTATCGACTCAACGGTCCCGGGTTCGAGTCCCGGCAGGGGTATGGGTGTGGATTTTAACACTTAACAGTAAAATCAAATCGTGACGGGCCGAAGTCCAAAGTTACTAAACTGGCCCATACAAAAATAAAGTTTACCAAAGTTTTACAATACTTGTTTTTGTGCATCTCTACTATATGTACTGGGCAATTGCTTCAGGAATGTTGCTGAATTTTTGTCCCTTCAAGTGTTTCATTAAATTTGGGAATAGGTGGTAGTTTGATGGGGCAAGGTAAGGAGAGTAGGGTGGGTGATTCAAGGTTTCAAATCCTAACGTAGCCACTTTTGTCATTGCAACATTCCTCTTATGAGGGAATTCGTTGTCGTGAAGGTTTCGGGACAAGTCTCCACGGCATTTTTTTCTTCAGCTCTGAGTGAACCCTGTTCAGTAATAAAGCATAGTAAGCCCCGGTCATATTGTGACCTTGATGTAGATAATCAACACTTATTACACATTCCTTATCCCAAAAAACACTGGCAAAAACCTTTGCACTTGATTTTTGAACATAAAAATTTTGGTTTTGGTGAACCACTGTAAAGCCATTCTTTTGCTTGTCTTCTTGGCTCGGAATCATACAAAGCGATCCATGTTTCATTCTCCGTGACAAGACGTTCCACAAAGTTATTGCCTTCCTGCTCAAAATGGCTCGAAATGTCTCTGGAAGCAATCACCCAGATCGGCATGCAAACATTTCGGCCTCCATTTGGTCAATAGTTTTGCCATGTGAAGATGATCACGAATAATGACAACAAGGCGTTCACTGGAGAAGCCTAGGACTTCTGCTATCTTTTTGGCAGAAATTTGTCGATCTATGAGAAACATTTCATGAATCTGTTAAATTCTTTCTGGCACAATCTCTATGGAGGGTCTCCAAGGGGATGGTTCATCTTCAGCGTCAAAATGTTCTGTCCTAAATTTGACAACCCAGTTCTTAACTGTAGCATAGAATGGGGCGTGGTGCCCCATTGTTTGTAGCATCTCATTATAAATGGTCTTTAAAGACTTACCCTGGAGGAAGAGATACTTGATCAGTGCTCTGCTCTCAACATCACTGAACATGACTAACTGCCCTGCCATCTCAACTACTCACATGAATAGAAATAGTTCCATTAGTACCATTGATTTCGTTTTCGGTGACAGACATCTAGTTTTCAAACAAACAAAATAATTAATAAAATGGAAATAAGGAAGGAGGGAAAAGCTAAGAACTTATCAACATATCCTCAGAATGTAAGATGCCAATACTGCTATGTCATGTCAATAACGTTGAAAAACAGGGCTAATGACCAGCGACTCGTCATACGTTTCGTACTATAGGCCTATTCACTCAATAGTTTATCCATATTGTCAATTCCTCTTTTGGTTTTGTTGTAATACAAAACTATTTCAGGTTTACAGTCTCCGCCTCTTCTACAGGTGTCGTACATTGTTGATAGTATTATCACTGCTTTATTTTTAGGAGTATATAAGAGTACAGAGTTGTTCGGTACCGTGAGTTCAAAGCACGAGCCAATTCTAAATATGTAAAAGAAAGCCAGTTGTTACGTTCCTTCCTGAATTTTTGTACACAGACATAAGCTCCAACTCTAGGTTAACTTACGTTTGTTTGACGTTTACCATCCGGAGGATTTCCAGCATAGATTTGCCCTTGTAACGGGAAAGAATTACTTGCATCACAAACCCAATATATTTTATGCCGTATATTACTGATTTGGTGGCATATATTGAGTGAAACGTGTGCGTCCACGACATTTAAATAATTGCCCGTCCACAGTAATGCAGTGATGTATATCTTTTTTTTTTGGAAGATAGCATTTACCATAGTCCAAATGCCATGAATCGCAGCAGCTTTATCAGAAGCTAAATGTGCTAGGCGAGAATGATAATTATCAAATCGTATGAAACGTGGTCGTAATTTGAATCAATTGTGAGATATTGTAGCACGAATCAGAGGAAAAGTAGTGAATTTCCAGAGTTCAGAAAGATGCTCTGTATTAACTTTGTGTACACCACAACAAATAAGAACACCGAAAAACGCGTCCAGTTTTTGTTCATTAAATGGTTTGAATGTTTTGAGTTTAGGTCGTTTGTTTGCATCTGGATACATTGTTATGAATTTTTGGTTGAAGCTATCAGTTACTTTTCGGACTTTGCTATTGGTTTCTTGCAATATCACATCACACATTTTAGGAGTCAAAATACTCTTGAAAACTTCTTTAACACTATAGAACTTATTAAAATTAGCTGCACCACCTTGTTGATGGAAAATATTTCTACGATTCGTTTGTGTTTGTGGCAAAGAATCTAGATACCAAATTGTTTCATTTTGTTCTCACACACATAAGCAGGTCCCCGATTTTGATTCCCGGTGGGAGCTAAATTTTACGATCTTCAATTAGCAACGTAAGGACAATTGGGAAGCTAAATGAACAGATATGTAGTGTCAGGGAAGCTAGATACGGCAGTGAAAGGAGTTATTAGGCTAACCACGTCGCACCCCATTTAAACGAAAAGCCTCCCGGTAAGCTAAGGTCCTCTATAGATTGTCCAGCTAAAGGTTATTATTACCGTAACTACCAAATTTAGCAATAAATTGGTGTATTTCCATAGGGATTAAGTTGTAGGTACCCTTGTACCTCGTCACAGCGTTAAATGTTTTTTTTTTCACATACAGGGTTAAAGTACTACACAATAACATATTATAACCAAAACAGAGAGAAAGACAATCAAATAAAAATCCATTAATCTCATCAAAGGCTCATGTCTATATAGAGTTAAACTCACCGGTTGTAATTGAAAACAAAAGGAACAGTAAAATTCTGCTTTTGAAAATTCCAGATTAGATTCCAGTATTTCAAGAGTAAAAATCACGAGTAATAATAATTAACAACGATTCGAATTTGACGACAAAGAGAGCGAAGTTGAGAGTTTATTTCGTCAAGACCTTTTGGCTGTAAATTCAAATTCGACAATTTTCAGTAACTGCTAATCAGTCTTTACTCTCACCATTGCACACACCGTTTGGGTGACTTTAAAATTCTTCAATACCTAGAATAACAACTAGACTATAACAGTGCTTTGTAGAAATCAAAGAAACTACTAGAAATGACGAACAAAATTCATTACAATTATGCACATAATACAACTCAAAAACTGGAGTGCCAATTTCTTGTTTTCCTATATGTACTTACAAACCTATTAGCATTCACAATGGTGGCGGATTGAGGCATTACGTACTAATAAAATAAAATTTACAAGAGAAAAGAAAATTAATCGAACATGATGAACTACTCTACTGGCATAAAACAAGAATTATAGTGGATTAAGAGAAGATGAGCCAAGGAGTAATTTTGGCCTAAGAGCTATTGTGGAATACGTAAAGGAAACTGACAAGCAAACTTTCCACAAATATACCGGTATATTCCACATTCATGCTCATACTGCCAGAAGTACATCAAGTTAGATATATACACAATGGATACATAGGCCTTTAAACTAGCATATTACAATAGTCATCAAACCCAACACATGAGAGCAAGATGTCCACTCATTTGTAGTAGAATGCTTAATACATTATGATCTTAATATCTTATATATGCTTAATATCTTATGCTAGAATCTTTTAAGATCTGAAAAGAAGTCTTCTTGAAGATTCAATTTTGTAAAGATCAATGAGAAAACATCGAAGAAAATCAAGTTCACAACAAGTTAAGTTTCCACTTCTAAGAAATATAAGACGAGAATAACATTTCTTGTACAAATAAAAAAAAGCACAGATGTTGAAGATGAACACTTTTACGGCAAAATTTTCAGACGTGTTTCGTTGATATCAACAAACAAACTATGCAGATTAAATAAAATCAGTAGGTTACATATCGTGCCGAATAGAAATAATTGAAACGTCTCTCGTCTAATTCGTTTCACTCTCCAAAGTTAGCACGTTTGAAGTTGAGCCATGATCTGCCCTTCAAAATATGTCTATTAAACTTTAACAAAATCTTACTTATTTGACGTGGTTTTGAGTTTGTGAAAAATACTCTTTAGTGCAAGAGTACATTTTCTGCTTATATAACGAAACACCTTCCAAATGTTCTTAACTCTTTGAATACCTAACTTCTCCCCACTGAAGACTATCAACGATATACCCCATCCAAATAACAATGCCAGAAAGGATCCAGCAACATCATCCACTGACAAAAGACGAGGTTCATCTCTAGTCTCTTGGATGTGCATCATTGCAAGTTGTTCTTTAACTTCATCTATTCCAATGACATCCCTTTCCCACTTGGAGACTAAGCCTACATAATTTAATTTACTTATTAACTCATTCAATTTATGCACCAGAGGTGAACTTTTCGGCAAAAAGAATAGATGCGGGAGAACCACGACTTCCTCTTTCATACGTCGCACATACTTCAATGTTTCGTGGTAGAAAACGGAAACGTTTATTACTGAACCTGTAAAAAGTTCCTCAACCATCCCAACAATTTTCCCCTTCTTGGTTAATTCATTGAACACTTCAACGTCTTCTATTAATTTGAACCTATTGCGTACAGCTAGTATCTGTTCATTTTGTGTGCCTTCAAACATTTCTAACCAATTACTACCTGTTGCCCATTGCATTTCTGATCTTAGAAAGTCTTCTAAAGTATTGATTGGTTTCTCGTAAATTGGAAGGGTTAAGAATGATACGAGATTACAGTTATAAGCAGTGATTAGAATAGTTGAAATTATAAACAACCACACAATTAGATGTCTGATGGCAGAGCCTCTTGGTTTCGATGTACCAATACCAACAAATATGGAAACTGATGTTAACACAGAATAAGTAAATAACTCATAATGACTTCTTGGACAACGGCCTTTCACGTAACTCTCGAAAAACGCAATCAAATACAACAGAAAGGCTGAACATAAAAGAAAACTCACAACAAAGAACCACAAAGTAACTGAAAATGGTAATAATACGGACCACAAATATCTTATACGTTTTGATATCGGAGTGAGAAAACAAAAACTTGATATTGACACAGGATAACTGATATCAAAATACTTTGTTAGATTTTCAATTAGATAATCATTGACAACACTTGCTTGATATTCATAGGTCTTCAACATTCCACGAAGACTTTGTGATGTTTCATTATCTTCAAGAGAACCGTACCCTCGAGCATGTTCACAAATTTCCCAGGTAAAATTCAGTTTGAGCGATAATTCCTTCAAACATCTGTAGTCCCTACCATCATATGTATCTTGGCTTTTTGTTGCAAAGGGAAAGTAGTTAACCCACAACAATTTAAGCTTATTGTTATGTAAATTTACTAGCTTATCCTCTCTCAGCTTAGTATCATTGATAAATGTATCATTTTCCCACGTGCAGACATGTTGTAAAGGTCCCAAGCTGAGATTATCCCCTAGAACTGGTGTTAATACTTCGTATTTCCCAGATGAAATAGCGGATGACTCATTTTCAGATACGGTTATGTAAATGTCAGGAAAAACCATCATCCATTTTTGACCAAAAATATGGTATAAATCATTTACATTGTTTTCGTTTATTACAACGTATCTCTTTCTCCATCTTTGAATTGAAGTATCAGCAGACAATTTGATGGATCGAAAGATTTCAGAAATATTTCTAGATTCGATAATAAAATTTCTGCATCCTTCATTCATGGCTGACAGAAGTAATTCATCATCATTTTCGAAGCTTTGATTGTAAGTACTACCTATAATGATTACTGGAATATATCTTTCAGTGTTACTATCATAGGTAATAAACTCCCATGTAGATTCATTGGTTTTTAGAATAGCTGTACAACGATGTTCGTAAAAATATGTGAAGATTAGAGATGAAACCATCTGGTGTTGGTTTGTCCTTTCCTGTTGATACGGAACTGAGTGAGCAATGTTTATGGTCACAATCAGTAAAAGCATGATTTCTGATGGAACCATCTTCGTGTAAATAAATACTAGTGGAGTTCCTGGAATGAAAAAAATGCATTAAATGTATATAAGGATGTAAAATATCATGCTAAACATTCTAACGTATTATATGATAGATCAAATTATTGTTTCTTCATTGATTGGCCAGGTGCCAAATATTTTCAATGTTTTATGTAAGTTATTTTGGTTATGCATAAATGTTAATGCGGTTCAGTTTATTGTTTCAAATGTTCAACTTTCTTAGACGTACCATTATTTCCATTAGCATTGAGTGAAATTATGTTGTTAGAAATAGCAAACAATATTGACGTATAGTCATACGTAAGGATTTATATAAGTAGGGCTAAGCTTTTAATTTATGCACTGCCTCAATAGTAGAGCATTCAACTTTGGCATTTTGCGGCCGTCGGTTCGATTCCTGCTCCTGCCATTTGGGCAAACACTGCGTGGGTTTTCTTGGTATTCTTCCGTTCGCTCCTACTTTCTTCATTCCATCAATCATCCTATCATCAACAATTCAGCCTAAGCTAAAGTTGCCTAAAGGTCTTAAAAAATAACTTAAATTCAAATTAAAATTCCTAATTTCCTCTACTTGGAAAACAAAGTACATATTTCATCTACGAAAATATATGTGCTTAGTGCTTGAATATTGTCTTAACATACTGCACGTATTGTCGTATGATAGACCATGTATCACTACGATAGTGGAACATTGGTGTAGTATTAGTTCCTCACGGTTGTATGTAGACCGCATAGTATTAAACTGAATGTCAGTATACATCATTAGTACAATCCCATGCAAAAAGTTAAAACGAAATCCACAAGTGATGTTGGCTGTTGAAAATGAGCTCAGCCAATGTAAAGGTTAATTCACACATGCGATGCCGTGCCCATGCCGTTTCCCTGCCATGCCCCAATAGTGCCGTCTTGAAAAGAAATCATCCCGGTCGCAATAACATCTTCCTCCTCGTAATCCATGCTTGGAACTCGTGTAGAGCAGCACGACATGGTAACGGAACCCTATGTGTTAGTGGTCGCGGCCATGGTACGGACGGAGCATGGCAGAAGAACGGTATGGTCACGGCACCGTGTGAATTAGCCATAACACTAACAACATTTGAATAGGTCAATGTTAAAAGAGGTTATGTTGTATGCGTTTTGATAGCACATATTTCCTTTTAACAATCACGGATTGATTTCGACACCGAATAACAAATCTAAGTTTAATTTGTTTACAAATTTAAGTAAAAACTTTAATAAACTTTATTTTTATATGGGCCAGTCTAGAAACTTTGGACATCGGTCCGTCACGATTCGCCTTTAGCTTTCAAAATCCACACTCATGTCGGGACTCGAACCCGGGACCTTCAAGCCGATGACCTACCGCCGTAGACCGCTCGGCCAACCGGCCGGCTACAAATTTAAGATTGGCTGATAAAATTATTTTATCAGTTAGGTAGGAATTTGATACTTTCGTACATATGAAAATACCCTCTCCTGCTCCGTAAGTATTTTTAAGGAATTACGTTTAGTCATTGGTCTCTCGTTGCATTTGCATTACTGAGTACGTGCTTATGTAATAGAATAGAGTGAGCTATTATACTGGCCTGTCTTGGCCTCAAGATCCGCTCTTCCTACCAACCAATGTATAAAGATAACCAATAAAAGGCTGTAGGATTGCCAGTGTTCGTGCACCTCCCATACTGTTCGATGATTGTATGTTTAACTAATTCATCATATAGGTCGAGATTACACCTGTTTCGCTACCGTAGAAAATGAGATCTTGCAATTTTCGGTAAATTACAATAACAAACATGACATAATATTTTAACGAAATTCCTTAAAATGATTTTTTGTTCATCCGAAACAAATTGAAGTGTCTGGTGGAAAACAAAGATCTATCCTCTATTTACAGCATACAATGTCTTATATGAAGATTTCATTTGCGAAGAAATATGGAGTGCGAGCCCATATCAAATTATGGCCTTCCGTACGTTAATGTTGTAAAAGAACTGAATTGCAACTCAATGTGGTACATAGAACTCAAGAAATAATTAGTCTTGTACTACACTATGATGCAAAGTTAGAGCGAATAAAGTATAGATATTGCGCAGCGTTTCCTACACTGTAAAAATTGGAGACACAACGTTCATCCAAAAAACGGAGGCAGCTGAGCTGCTTCCACTTTTTGGATTAACCAGCCAGTTTTCGGTTGAACGTTTTACTCTCTGTAAAATTTCAAAATACGCATATATGTCTTTTCCAACGTATTTCATTGAACTAGAAAATTTTTGAAAATAGAAAAGAAGAAAATGTAATGTTCCTTTAAAATTTAAAAAAGTTGAGATCAGATGCTCTCGTCACTTAGCTACGCAGGCAGTTAGTGGTTATGGCTTTCCGAATGATATTCATAGCTAGGATTTTACTGCGCAGGAGGTTAATGATTAACATATAGATTTTACTACGAGGATGTCTGGAGAAAAAAAGGAGAGATACGTTTGCTACTGTGTAAAGATTTATACCCAACTTAATTCCTGTTTCCGCCAATGCAATCATGTCGTTCTCGATCCACCAGTCAACTGCTTACTGTTCACAGTGTAAAAGCAACATAAACACTCAAAATGGTGGGGCGTTCAGTTACAAGCAAGTAACTTTACTCTTGTTATTGGAT